>CABFWB010001788.1:100986-139800 GCA_902151455.1 Timema bartmani
AAGGGGGGGTGAGAGGCATTAAATTTGGATAGTGTTATATTGCCCTTGTCAGGAATGCATTTCATAAAAAAAAAAGTGTATATGAATAAATTACTTACCCATCAATTAGATTATAGCATGTATCTATATTGCCACTTAACCATTTTTACTATATTTTAGTTTTAAACCTATAATATTTTGCATGATATATTATTTTTTACAGTTTAGATGGTCATTATAGTATGTCTTAAGTAATTGAACTAATAAAAAAACTTATTAAACCATGCAAGTCTACAAAATGCTTTTATTAGGACATATGTTACACCCCATTCGTGAATTCTCTCAGTTCATGAATCGGGCAAATTTCTGCTCGTTCCGTGAACTGGCCTCTCCTGACCATTTCACAAACTGGGCAAAAAATAGTCCAATTTGTGAAATGGACTAATTTTGCCTGGTTTCTTGAAATGTACAAGCGAATAAAAGGTTTGGTCCTTAGGTTAATTTAACTTTTAATCATTTTAGAATAGAAGGCTTAGTTTAATTTTGGAAAGAAACCTGGGAAAGGAAAGGCAAGTGGTGCTGAGGGTCTTGAATGCCAAAGTTGGGAAGGATAGAAGAGGTACTAGGAGCTGATGGATGGGGAGAAGGAAAGAGACTCCTGGAATTGTGCTCAAGAAATGGACTGAAGGTCTAAAATAGTTGGTTTAAGAAGAGCAGGGATACACATAAGATAACGCGCTATGGCTGTAATGGAGAGCAAAAATCCCTAATTGACTATTTTCTTTTAGATAGAAAAGCAAAGGCGTGCACAGTCAACATTAATGTCCTGCCAAGCGTGTCTTTGGACGGGGACCACAGACTTATTCGCCGACATGAAAAGCTGGAGGAAGGGGGGCCAGATAGTAAAGCAGGAAAAGAGGATAATGATATGGAAGCTCAGCCAAGTGGAGGTGAGAGTGAGCGAGTTTTCAAGCAAGAGTAAGAGAAACACTACCAAAGGATGACATAAAAAGGGGAGAAGAGGAGTGGCAAAAGTTCAAAAAGGGCATGGTGGAAGCGGCAGGGGAGATATGCGGAAGAACAAGTGGAAAAAGAAGATGGAAGGAAACTCCATGATGGAACAAAAAGGTAAAGGAAGCAGTCAATGCCAAGAACAAAACCTTTAGAGAATGGTTCACAAAAAGAACAAGAGAGACAGAGGCTAAGTATAGGTAGAAAAAGAGAAATGCAAAGAAGATAGTGAGAGAAAGGAGAAAAACATGGATGGAAGAGTAGACAAAAGTGCTACAGACTGATGGGGAAGGGAGCAAGAAGATATTGTATAGTCAAGTGAGGCAAAGGAGGGGGGAAAATAGTAAAAAAAAAAAGTCAGAATGACGGATGAAAAAGGAAGGATATTGGAGAGGGGTGAGGAGGTAAAGAAGCTGGGAAATCAAATTTTGAGAGATTGTTGAACCCTGAGAGGGAAGGATTGGTACAGGAGAAAGAAATAGAGAAGGAAATGGATGGAGTTATGGAGGAGGAAGGGTGCAGACCTAACCTGGAAGGAGGTAGAAGAGGTCTTGAAAAGGATGAGGAAGGGAAAGGTGCCAGGAGTAGATACACTCACGGTGGAAATGATAACAGCAGCAGGAGAATTGGGTTTACAGTGGTAGTATAGATTAGCAAGGGCAGTGTGGAGGGAGAAGAAAGTGCCAGAGGATTGGTAAAAAAGTGTGGAATGAAATTTATTATGATGAAAAGTGAAGTGATGGTGATGACAAGGCAGAGAACTAGGTCCGGAAAGATGATAGAACGGGATGGAGTAGATTTGAAATAAGTAAAGCGTGTCTGGGTAGTGTTATTGATGCAAAAGGGGGCACCATTGCAGATATAGTGAGACGAGGGCAGCGGGGGAAGGTATTCTACAGCTGTGTAAGAGACCTACTATGGAAAAGAGAAGTGCTATATAGAGCATACTTCATACCCATAGTAATATATGCAGCAGAAACTTGGACTCTGGATTAAAAAGAAACAAGGAAAGTGGAGGCCATGGGGATGAAGTTTTTGAGGAGCATGCTAGCTGTCACAAGAAGAGATAGGATTAGGAATGAAGATTTAAGGTCTAGAGTTGAGGTACAGGGGGTACATGAGATAGTAGAGGAAGCTAGAATAAGATGGTATGGACACGTAATGAGGATGGAAGGGGATAAGATTCCAAGAAGATAGGTGGATATCAAGTATGTAAGGAAGAGACCTCAAGGAAGACCAAGGAAGAGATGGGAGGAACAGATAGCAGCAAGTGTGCAAGTGAGAGTGAAAGAGAGTGCAGGAGGAAGAATGGTGGAAGGACAGAGGGAGATGGAGGCATTTTACTAAACATACCCGGCCACAGGCTGGAAACAGTTCATGATGATGGTAAGTTTAGTAAAGGCCTGGTTTCACAAAACTAGCTTTCTGCACTTTCGGTCAAAAATGAGTTTTTAATGGAATTCAAAACGATATAGCTGAATGGGATCCTGCATTTGATTTTCACAAAACTTTTATATTACTGTTGCAATAGCACTGTAAAAATCGTAGGTTTTAACAAAATTTACTTTATGCTAGTTCCATGGATTTACAAAACTTGCTTTCTGTTGTTTTCTTATCAAATTTAAATTAAATAATACTTAACTCAGGGTATTTTGTTTTTGTTTTGGGATTAGCTGGTAATGGAACTGCTCTACTCTTAAGGCCGGTACACACAGAATGCTAAGCTAAGCAATGCTGTTCTGTGCTGTGCTGAGACTTTGTCAGTTTTATTTCACACTCATTGTTAAGCTAAGCTAAGCTATGATTATTCTTTTCCCTCCCAAATTCATTGTTGTTTCTTTCTGGTCTGCTCCAGTGAAGTTTAGTTATGGCGTTCTCCAAAATGTCTTGTTTGAGCTCAGATTATAATACTGAGGAAGAGAAGCTGCAGCTGTCAGCAGCTGTTTTAGAACATGAAAATTTAGGAGGTGGAGGTTTGACTTGTTTAATTAATGCTTCCATTTTAATATAAAAACATTTATTAAAAATAAAACCTAAATAGAATATTACTTAAATACACATGAAACAAACTGAAAACAACACTTCTTTGGCTATTTTCACCAAACCAGCACTGTGTCTGTTAAACACTGAGCCCAAGCTACATTATTGTCATGCGAAACGTAAGATGGTTCAAGATGGGAGATGGAAAAATTGCCCGGCCAGCATTGTAAAAAAACATAGTGCGGCCTAGTAAGGCATAGCTCAGTTTTCTGTGTGAACCAATACATTTAAATATATGATCCGATATTTTTATAAACAGTTAACCAATCTTAGCTTAGCGTTCATTGTGTACCAGCTTTTACACTTATTTTATTAGTAGCAGTATTAGTTTTTTTAAGTGTTTGGCTGTATTGAAAAGAACTACCAAAAGAAAGAAAACATAATAGCACCAGAAGAATATTATGATTTACTTAATAAACATGGAATATTGAAAAAATTGGGAGAATACTGGCAAACACATGATATGAAAACAAAATTTAAACAGATTTTAAAAGCTAAACAGAGCTTAAAAGGGAGTGAAGTCCAAATATTGAAATATAAAAATGTAGTGAAATGTCATGTATCGTCTACATACTCAGGTAGTACTGTTGAAGTGGATGTACTAAAGAAAGGAGTGAAGAATACAAATAGAATGTATCTGGCTAAAGTTGTGGAAAAAAATAACCATGTCAGTAAGGAAAAGAAAAATGATATAAAAAATTTGATAAAGTTCTTAAGCGTACCCGAAAGTGCAAAGACATTTTATAAATAAATATTAAGTGGACCACCCAAAACTGGAGAGGATGATGAAAATAATATTAATGAATAATACTATGAGTTTGTATAATACATCACTATTTTAATCAAAACTCATAAACATAAATGTTTGTTGTAAAAAAAAATCTTTTTAAGATTCTTAATAATGTGCAATGTTTGTATTCTAATTCAATAGAATGTAATGTGTGTAGTTTTTTTTAATTCAAATTAAACTTTGAACTTTATTATAGGATTTCATTAGATGTATAATGTAGAAAGCGAGTTTTGAAAAAAACCTTCCATTGGTTATAAGTTGAATATTATCCATTCCAATATAATATAGAAAGATTCACCCCAACATAACAAAAAGTGCTACAATTAAGAGTATTTAAGTCATTTGTATCTGATGTAGTACACAGAATAAATTAACAAAACATAAATATGTCTCTCCTGAATAAATTAGGTTTTATCAGAAAGCGAGTTTTGTTAAAATGGCTCCTCAATTTAGGTTAGATTGGGTTAGTTTAATATAATATCTTAAAACAAATTTCATCTAAGCAAATAGTAGATAGTACAGTAAGTTCATGAAATGGAAAAGATTGATGCAATTTTAGCACAGTTCGTGAAATTGTTAAACAAAAGTGAGCACTTTCACTCTTGGGGTGTAACACATACATGAATGAATGCTATAATAAATAATCAGATAAACAAAGCACATAATTAACAAATGGAGTAAAGAAACTACACAAATTTAATAGTTCTCTCAATGACTAAATTACACACAAGTATCCTTATGAATAAATATTCACAAGGAATAATGATTCTTAACATATTAGAAAAAATACTGTATTGACTTTTTAATCTGCTCTAAAATATAACTTCCATTTGTTTTAAATGTTAAGTCCAAGTTGAAGGATAGTATTTCTGAACTGGCAACTATTCTTGAGCATGAAACAATGGACTTCACGAGTTCACCCCCTTCACTAACAGCTCAAGAAAGTGCAGAAGATCCCCAATTATCACCATTTCCAGAACAAGGATCAGTTTCCTCTGAATCTCTATGGGTCAATTTACATTCTCTTCCATTGTAAGTATATATACATATATTCTTTATTCATTTCTATAGGTTTGGGCTCAAAATGTAATTTATATTGAATCAAGTTGTGTATAAACTTGTTGTTTTCAAACATTATGACAGACAGTTTTGAATTTTGTCTGAAAACCTAAGATAGTTTTGGGCAATAAATTAGGAATTCAACATCCATCATAATCTTGATGTTTCAATTGATACTAAACTATCCAACTAAAATGTAAACATTTATTAAGAAACTTTGATATTGTAATTTTCTTTGAAATAAAACATTCTGTTAAGTGTATTGTAACTTTTTTGCTGGGGCTTTGTTGCAGATCAGAACTCCTAACCCAACAAAGAACAACACGAGAAGAGAAAAAACGACTTCGTCGAATGCTTCATGAGTTTGAATATGATTTCCAGCAAGAGACTGGCAGAAAACTGAAGCGAGAAGATCGTATTCCTATGGAAAATGTTTATGATAGCTACAAAAAGGCAAAAGCTAAACTTAGACTTTTGGATGCCCTTGTTGCAAAACAAAATTGAAAGACTGAAAAACACTAATGTAAGTTTTGAATTGTTGAAACTTTTGAAACAATAAAAAAATAGTATTTATTTTTATTGGAAGTTAAATATCTTAAAATATTAAGGGTTTTACTGTTATTTGGCCATTTGTATTTATGAAATATATGTTTATGTGAGATTAAGCAATATTTATAATGCTTTTAAAATACAATAATAATATTGAGTAATATCTCATTTATATTGTGATTTTTAAGTCATATTTTAAAATGTTTAGTGCTTAAATGGAAGATGATGCAGGAAACAGTGGTAGAAACAAAACCACTCTCATTTTTTATGTACCATTAACCATAATGCAGTTATATTTTTACATAGTGACAGTTTTTTTTATTATATTTGTGTTTACAATCTAGTTAAATAAATAAGTTGATGGATTTAAAATAAATGTGCTATAGGTAATATAATCAAAGTGTATTTAAAAAGAAAATTTAAGACTAGCTTTAAAATTAGTATAATTATTTCTCCTTGGTGGCGTAGTTGGCTAGCGCGCTAGTCGTGTTGAGCTCGACCGCCGAGGGCGGGGAGATCGAGGTTCGAATCTCGGTCGGGTGAACTGGGGGTGGTTTTTCCTAAATGGTTTTCCACTCTCCCTCCACGCAAATGCGGGTTCACTTCCTCTAATTTCAACCCTCCCAATTCCTAATCCATTAGTGTAATTAGTACTTAAGCGTATAACCCGAACGGGTAGTAAGACGCGGTGCTAAATAAATAAATAAATAATTATTTCTATTAAACCTCCCACATTCCTTGTGATAAGCTTCGCGAACTTTGTATAACTTATATTGGGACTTAACCCTCTAGATCGAGATAACCTTTAACATTTACAGTGAATTGAAAAAAATATATGTACTACGCTATAACCAGGTACTTGATAAACTCTTTTACTTTACATTCATTACTGTTTGCAGCCTGTGGCCTGAGTAATTTTTTATACTATCCATATATTTTCCACTACCGGCTTGCTAGGCCTATTGTAGCGTCATATCCCTTACTTAAGACTAGGACAGGCATAACATCCAGTGCCCGGCCATTAATTCATCACTGTGAAAGGGTTAACTCATATTTCACCAATGATAAATTTTTCGCCCATGCTGAGATACGAACCTAGGATCCTTAGCTTAGTAGACAGACATGCTGCTGACTGAGCTAAGGTGTCAAGACACTTGATAAACAATGCAAAAACTCAATATCTTCATTCAGTCAAAGATAAAATAAAGAAATTTGCTAAACATTAATAATATTTGTTTAGATAAATATTCACACATTTTAATTTATTGTTTCTGGACTAATTTATTATTTTAATAATGATATATCTATTGTATTGATTCATTCTAAACTGCTCCTTTTCACCAGGAGGCCAAATAAGGCTTCGCCAAAAAAAATTGGTTAGTTAATTAATAGTTAATTAGTCAGAGTGGCCACTGATCGGGAAAACCGGGAATTATGCTTGAATTTTGTGCTTTGGGGAAAACACCCAGAAAAAGTGCTTGAATTTTGCCTTCTCTCAGGAATTTAAAGGTGAGGACCATACTCTAAACAGCTTTAAGGAGCTTATAAATTTTCAAACATTTGCTAGGGTAAGACCACTTTCTAAGGACTCCTTTGATTTTTGGCACAATCATGTTTCTAAACAAATTTATGATTCCCCCCCCTTACATAAATAAAGTTCTGATGCCACTGGGTGTATACATACGGTATTACTCTTTAACCCTTTTGCTGCGTTAATCGGATATATCCGATCTCAGAATTATACCCATTGACTGCGGAAATCGACTTTACCCCACGACTTGTAAACTTTATCTACCCTTGCTGCAACAGTCGGAAATAGTCACAAGAGTGTTAAAACGCTGAATTTTTCATACTAGCATGCACGTGCGCCTCTGACATCTGGTTTTTAATTTCGAGAACTGCCAGTTAACAGCTGCTAAATCATAACAGTAGTACCGCTTGTTTACTTCCGCATTTAATTACTTGTAGCACACGTGCAATATTTATGTGGCGGAAAACTTTGTTGAGGGATTAATGGATTGCTATTTTATTTTTGTTCTTGACTTATTTCTTATTTTGAAATCATGCCTAAGACAAATATATGATTTTATAGACAACACTACACTGAGAAAAGTACCAAAGTAGCACAAAATTGTTCAAGTTGTGTTGATGTATACTAATTTTCAAAAATTTTCTTTTTATTACATTTGGACCATATTAGGCCAATATTAGGGCTGTCAAATCCTTATTTAGCAATTAGTTTGACACTACTGTGGGATGAAAGTAAAATAAAGAATGGTTCTGATAGCAGAATAACATTGCATTTGGGTAAAATGTGACATAAATAAAATGTGACATATACAATTTTATCGATATAAAATATATATTATTATGCGATTTATAGACACTGTGGTGCTAAATTTAATATTTAAAATGCATTACTAGTTGAAAATCACATTATTTAATCATAATCATGATCATCATGCAAATTTTCAGATTTCAAATTTTTGACCTATAATTTACATTTCTGAAGGTAAGAAGTAAAAATTAATTACGCAGCAAAAGGGTTAACTTGCCTATTCTCTATTTGTGGCTGAGCACACATCACAAGTCAGATATTGACTTTCTGATCCGGATATTAAAAAAAAATTGTGTTGATGCAAAGTAATTCCATGGTTGTACTCTAAATTTTATTTGAGGGGGAGAGGGAAGGGTCCTTGGCGATGTCTCTCATTAGGAGTTGGTTTAAGAATATTTTTTCTTATCAAACACCTATTCTGAAGTAATTTAAAGTGCTTTAAGAGATAATTGAGGTTGTATAGGATATGAATTGTGCAAGCTATACTTGCTCAAATACTAAAATTTGGTGGAATGTTCATATTCAACACACATTTTACAAAATATTTTCATTCTGAATCATTTGTTCCAAGTCTCGCAACCTGAGGCAAGGTTTAGAGATTTAAAAAAAAAATCTTTTTTTACCAAGAAACCAGGTCTTGTGCTGGAATTTTATTTGAGTTTAAGTGGTCACCCTTTAATTGCTAAAATCATTTTTAAACATGAAATAACATTAAACATAATTAACATCAATAAAATATGAAATGTTTAAAAGATACAAATAGAGAATCTTTTAATCAAAATCAAAATTGAAAAATTATAATACTCTACTTTATATACTTTATTTATAAACTTTTATTTAATGAAAATTGTGATTCCCTACTATATTATGCTTTTCAACAACAACAAAATATTAATAAATTGATCATGGGTTCAGGACCATACAAAAATAAGTTATAGATAATTTTCCGATGGTCATGGTGAGTTGCTGACATGTTTAATAGCTATTTGAATTTTGAGCTTTGTTCAATGCCTAAGCCACAACTTCTCAGTTTGTTATCTTAAGCTTTTCTTCATTAATTCATGGTGGATAAGGTAGGTTGGTTACCTTATGTTCGATCCCATGTGTCAGATCTTATTAGTGTATAAAAGGAGTACATTGTTATGGATCAGAAATTTTGTTCACTAGCACTTAGATTCAGATTAAGGTAATCTATTTTGGATGGTACTGTCTGAAACTAGATGCGCTGTAAATACTACTTATTCAAAATAAATTCAAACTACATAATATATTTTGTTTTAAAGGAATTTCACTCAATTGCAATCACTTGTGTGTTATAATGACTGGATGGCATGTTCTCAGTGGCCCCCCAGATAAAAAAATTGGGAGGGGGAGGGTAGTTGGACTCCAAAAGAAATAGTAATCCTATTTAGTTTATTTATAAAATATAAAGTTTAAGGAACATTTCTTTTGGTTTTAAAAATACAACCGATAAGCTACCAGTTTTATTCATTACTATATATACTGATAACTTAAAAAAAACACAGTTACAATGATGACCAAATTTAGATTGTTATTAATTAGTTAGAGCATTAAGCTAAATCATTAGAAATAAAGGGGAATTAAGAAGATAAAAGCCCAACATACCTTTGTGGAGGTTTGCTGGCCTTGAAAGCTTAAAGATATGCTTGTATGTAATTATTTAAATATTTAGTGCTCTACTATACCTTATTGGATAAAACCAGGGTATAAATCGTAATAGTAAATATCTTAAACCTATCTAATCTATTGAGCATGCTTTTTAGTTCTATAGATAAAGAGTGCAATTTATAATGTTTATATGTACTTATCTCACTCCTGGTTTTTGCACCCCCATATGGCCAGCACAACAAAATCTTTTCTCAGTATTTTTTGTGGTCAGGACCACCCAATGATCCATAACTCAGGAGTGGTCTGCTTGTATCACTGTGTTTCCTTAGAGTTGATGGTTGATGGTTTTCCTCACACAAATGTTTCTCCTGCATGATCCCTTTTGCTGATGTTCTTCTGCTGCTGGACTAGTGCTGGGATTGACACAAGTATCTACGATATCATTGGGGGCACACTTCCTTAGACTGCTTGTTTTTTGATAATGAAATAAAATTTAGTCGACAATATCCCACACCCAATATTTGTTCTCATAGTTTGTCAAAAGATGACGCAGTGTACAATATTTTCATATTGTATCAAGTACACCCACATCCTTAGTATTTTAACTCCTAACAATCACTTTGGGTGCCATGCACTAAATTCTCTAATGTATACTAGGGTCCATAAATCCATAGGTTCCAAACATTGTGAAGGTCGCAGCAGTTTCTAGCCAGTTTTCTTGTTTGGTTGAGAAGCAAGTATCTGGGTAGATCTTTTTCAAAGGTGTTTACCTTACTGTCCCATAAGAAGCTCAGCCAGTAATTGGCTAGTAAGGGGACTAGGTGTACTCCTCTAAGTAAATAAAGCTCTGGAAATTCTGGCTTGACAATTATTTTCTTGGGATTTGAGTATCAACTGTTCAAACTATTGAATTGACCCAATTGATGCTGGATGGAAAGGAGCTGTCAATATTTGTCAGACACAATTACATCAGGGATTAAAAATTTTGAAAATAAATTTATCAGATGGTATATAGTTGCAAAGGTTGTGTAGGGGTAGTTGGCTTGATCATGGGCCATTTAGAATAGGCGTCACTCTATTTGCAAAAATTATTGACCTTTAAAATACCCTCAAGTCTATGTAGATCCTAGACCATGGATTGTCTAGTGTTGCCCATGAATGAAGAGCCGTACTTTAAGGGCTGTTTGTACCTCTTGACATGTTTGGTACAACTTCACTGCAGTTCCTATCTAATTTTCTATGTTAGTCCACCAAACATAGCTTTATGCCACAGCCTTGATCTAAATAATGCTACAAATTACATCCTACCAACCTGTTTCCTCCATGGAGACAGCTTTAATCAGTGATCACTTGTTACAACAGTCATTGAACAGTGCATACTTCACTTCTTTTAGTGTGAACCACCTATGTAGTGTCCACTATATCACTTTCTCCAAGCCTTATCCTCTTTGTTTTGCTGTACCTGTACTGGGAACAGTGTGCGTGGATCGCCTTGTACCAAAAATACATCAGCTGGATCAGACAATTCAGTCCGTTATAAGTGGCTTGTGCAGTTAACATTGCCCTTCTTCTTTCCAGGATGATGTTACATTTCAAAAGAACAGTGAATGATCGTCTCAGCATCTTCAGTGACAACACCAATAGGGTAGGTGATATGGCCAAAAAATCCCTAACAATGGCAAATAATATGTTAACAGAAAGAAATGTATGCCATACTAATGTTAGTGTTTCAATGTAAACATAATGGCTAGAGTTTCTTGGTTGACGTAGGTGTTATTCCTTTCTGATGTCAAAAGGGTGCATAAAGCATTGACATATACTTCAGTTACACCTTCATTTTTGTGAGCAAATACCGCTCTAAATAAATATGTTATGCATCAGATGATGCAGTAAATGTTTAGCTTGGATCAGTAGACCTTAACTGCTTGGAGAGCATCCTTGTATTTTCCAGTCCACTATTATTGGAGCCATCTAGCAGCTAGTAGAGTGGCTTTATGATTGTGGCCTTGTTTGGCATGAGATGCTTATAGAAAGGAATGAATCCTAGCAATGCTTGAAGTTCTATCTAGTTTTGAGGAGTAAAAGCTCTAGGAACTGCCTTGACATTTGTTACCAGTAGATGAAGCCTAGTGATGTTCACTCAGAATCCTAATATTTAATTGATATAGCACTGAATATACAGATAACTACAATTAGAATGCTTGCTATAGCCCCTCCATTAAGCATTAATAAATCACAGGGGCTGTGTTTGCCCAAAATGCAATTCAACCAATGTACTTTGTAGAGACCACAATTGGTATAAATCAGCTAACACAGCTACTTCTACAGTGTTCACTTTCACTGGGGTATATGTTTGGTCTAGATCCACTTTGGAGAAGATTCCTCCCAGGAATAGACTTGCAAATGCGCTTTGTTGGTGGGCAGTGGATATTTGTCTGGATACAATACTTTGTTAATTTTTTTTTATTTCTAGTCGCCGCACAGTCTGACATTACCATCATTTTTTTTTAATACCACTACAGAGGTCGCCCATTTAAAACTACTACTTGAAGTAAACGTTTTCTAACTTATTTAGCTTATTATCAAGAATGGCAGTACAAAACTTTCCAGCTCAATATAAATCTGCTCTCCTATAAATTTTAAATAAAACCTTCCCCAATCAGCTTTGAGTAGTCTTCCTCCACTCTTTTAATGCTTAAGATGTTTTACACTAGTCATCTGGCACCACAGACAGAAGAGTTACCACTTTATTCATAAGCACAACTCTAAGGATTATTATTTTAGCTACAGAGTCTCTTTGAATACTCTCATTATCATTGCTCCAATGTCCACTTCTTCCACGATGTTTGGAATGTTATGATTCCTACCATTATGACTTGATTAACCTATGAGATATATATATATGATATATATATGATATATATATATATATATATATATATATATATATACTGGCATGCTTATAGTTTCGAAGTATATAAGTCTGGGTTGGGTTCTTAATCAGAGGTATGCCCTATGTCCCTGATTACAGCTACTATGATGGAATGCACCTAGTCTGCACTATGCTAGAAAATCCTCTATTCAATGATAGTGGTTTATCTTGCTGACATTCATTTGAACTTTTGTTACTTTTTGTTTGTATTCTGCAGTGCACGTGATGTTTTAGTATCTTCTTCCTAGCTAATGGTTACTTAACTGGGTTGTGTACTTCACTCCTCAAACAAACTAGTACAATAATATTGTTTCTAATAATTGCCTAAATACAAAACCAGGTGTGAGATGACATAAATTAGCAATTATATTGGGATTGTTTTGTCAGCCTGTTATGTGTGACCACTATTTTTTTTAAATAGTTTAAATTTTTTCTCAAATTGATCTCAATATGTTTTACAGTGTTACTGGCAATTCATAAAACTCTACTTTGTTAACTTCTCTTTACCTTGAGATACAGTACATGTTTGTCCATTTGATATCTAGATGCTACACATAGCTAGGAATTCTGCACACTTCATAATTGGGTTTGTACATTATTGCCTTTAATACACATGGCATTATTCTTTAAGAAAACGAAGCTAAAATAATAATTTTCTATACCAATATATTGAAATCCTGTTAACTTCTTTTTAAAAATCTTTAAATAAAACTTATTTCTGTGAGCAAATAAACTGAACCCGCTCTGGTGGCCAAATGGTCTAAAGGGTCATCCATAAACCACATAACTTTTTTCTTATCTTCCTTTTATCCTCACCCCAACACCCATGAAGACCATGTAGATATTTAACCTGACACCCCCACCCCCTAATCTTTGTTATGTAACCTTTCACATCAAGAATAGATAAATTTCATTATTTCATAGGGAAATTTTTGTGACACTAAAAGAGGGACTCAGATTAAGTACTACTCAGAATCAGAATTTATCTATAAATATGTTTATTAATGGTGAAAATATGTACATTAATAATAATATTTTTTCAACATTAGAAAGTAAGATCTGTGTTAAATAACACTGATGTATTCACCACCACCCAAACCCCGCCCCCCCCCCCCCCTACCCTCATTTAATATTATGTAGATATTAGAGCTCCCTGTTAAAAAAAATACACTATCACCCAACAAAACATCCGGGACACCTTATTTGTAAAATATAAATTTCAACTTATAAATAACTGTCTCAAAATCCTTATTAGGAGTAGTATAAAGTTAAATACAATTAGAAAATGAGTCACAACAAACAAGATAATTTGGATTTCTGAACTCACAAAGATCACACCCAATACTCTCCCATGAACGATTTGTTAAGGGATAAGGTTGTAGAGGGTCCTTTACATTGTTGTTAGAAATTGGGCTACACAAATCACAGGATTGGATGAATCACTCTATATCAATAGTAATATTATTTCAAAACAAGCCTTGCCTAGCTCTTTGTTTAATTTTTAGAGTGCCATAATTACATTCATGTAACAATTTGAGCAAATAGGGTACTAGCTTTTTTTGGAACATGGCATATTTTCTTAAAAAATCAAATTATTTGAAAACCTAAACTAGTATTTTATGCTCTACTATCTGAATAAACTCTCGGGCACATTTCCATTAACAGGCATTCTTTTAATAACATTGTTTTTAATATTACTCAATCCTGATCTCCATTAATAGCTTTGATCAACAAAGATGATTTTCCTTAGAAATATTTATTTGATTGATTAATTAATTCATTATTATTATAAACAAATAACTTTGTATAAGAAAAATCTGCATGTTCATCTGTTAGGAAAGCACTAGACAATGTATTGGAAATATTCATTTCTCTAGCTGGAAGGTCTGATATGGTTATATTGTATTTAAGAATCAAGAAGCCTGAACATTAACCGCTGTAACCTAGGTAACAACTTATCCATACCCTTCTTTAGGAGACTCTCCAAGGAATTCTGCTCATATTTAACATGCACTAGAATCCCAGTACTGTTATAAAAATTTTCCAAAGATACGACCACAGCCAAAAGTTATTTTTTTATTTAGGAGTAACATTGTTTTGATTCTGTGACTACCATGGATGATAAGGCTAAAGGATGTGCATCCTGCAACAATACAGAGCCATTTCCACCTTTATAGCTATCAGTTTTATTATGTAATGGTTTATTATTACAATAGAAGTGCAACACTGGTGCAGTAGCTATAAAAAATTTTTTTAAGTTAACAAACTCTTTACTGTGCTTTAGGCGCCAGCTGAAATCAACATCATTCCTAATTAAATCCCTCAAATAAAGAGAATAATGAACTTTGATAAATATTTTGCCGAACCTATGAATCATAACAAATCTTTCTTATTCCTTGACCTATCCATATAGGTAACGACCCCTATTTGCTTTAGATCAGTTCATAACCCCTCACAAAAAATTGTAAATCCAATAAACTTGATATTAATCATTCGTAACTGCAGTTTGTCAGGATTACACTTTATCCCATATGTTCTTGAGTTCTCTTAAACTTTGATTACAAATGTGTGATGATATTCTTGATCTTTAGCGGATATAATAAAATAATTAAAATAAGGACAAACCCCTTATACATCCTCAAAGATCTTCATTGTCTTTTCTTTTTTTTTAAATCTCAGGAGTAGGAGCAATCCCAAAACAATCCATTCCATCAATAACGAACATACTGATAATGAAAAGTGGTTTAGACTGGGGATTCTTCATCCAACTCACAGTACCAGGATCCATTTCTCATGTCTAAAACTCTAAATACTATTTATTACATACCAACAAGCTATATCCTAAATAGTAGGAATTAGAAATTTAGTGCATTTAACAGCTACATTAAGTTTGTTTGGCCCAAGCATCAGTGGCGCAGGAACATTTTTATTTGGGGGGGTAGAAATAACCATGTGCTCTTATAGGGGATAACATTTTTGAGGTTAAAAAAATAACAGGAAAATGTAATACAGCTGTCACTCACACTATGCGAGTGATTGGTTCTGATAAATAATCGCGTAACACGAAAACGCAAGTGAAATTATTTTAACATCGGTGATATAGGGATTACTCCAAAGGAAATAAAAATCTAAAACTTGTAACTGAATGCCATTTTTTTAATTTATATAACTAGTACAATGCATTAGGTAGCATACACCTATATTGTCAATCTTCAATCCCCTGAAATTTGTAAACAAACACAATTTTTAATCAATGTATCTAATTAACACAATGCTACAGATTAACACAATGCTACAGGTACACTTACTGTTAATCTTCAATCGCATGATAAAATAACTGTATTTGGCAAATCTGGATTATTACGATCTTGCTCTTGACGGTAGGCTCTTGCTCTCTTGATGGCCCTTGGACGAGAAACTCTAGCTCTCTTGAAGGCCCTTGGACGAGAAACTCTAGCTCTCTTGAAGGCCCTTGGACAGGAAACTCTAGCTCTCTTGAAGGCCCTTGGACGGTAGGCTCTTGCTCTCTTAACGGTCCTGGGACGGTAAGCTCTTGCTGGCTTGAAGGCCCTAGGACGGTAGGCTCTTGCTTTCTTGAAGGCCCTTGGATGGTAGGCTTTTATCTCTTCAGAAGACCCTTGGATGGTAAGCTCTTGCTCTCTTGAAGGTCCTGGAACGGCAGACTCTTGATCTCTCAAAGGCCCTTGGACAGTAAGCTCTTGCTCTCTTGAAGGCCCTGGGACGATAGACTCTTGCTCTCTTGAAGGCCCTTGGACGATAAGCTCTTGCTCTCTTGAAGGCCCTGGGACGGTAAGCTCTTGCTAGCATGAAGGCTCTAGAACGGTAAGCTCTTGCTGGCATGAAAGCGCTGGGACGGCAAGCTCTTGCTCTCTTGATGGCCCTGGGAAGAGAGGATTTTGCTCTCTGGAAGGCCCTTGGATGGTAGGCTCTGGCTCTTCGGAAGACCCTTTGACGGTAAGATCTTGCTCTCTTGAAGGCCCAGGGAAGGTAGACTCTTGATCTCTTTAAGGCCCTTGGGTGGCAACCTCTTGCTCTCTTGAAGGCCCTGGAACGGCAAGCTCTTACTCTCTTGAAGGCCCTGGAATGGCAAGCTCTTACTCTCTTGAAGGCCCTGGAACGGTAAGCTCTTGCTGGCATGAAGGCCCTGGAACGGTAAGCCCTTGCTGGCATGAAGGCCCTAGGACGGTAAGCTCTTGCTAGCATGAAGGCCCTGGGATGGTAGACACTTGCTCTCTTGAAGGCCCTGGGACGGTAAGCTCTTGTTGGCATAAAGGCCCTAGTATGGTAGGCTCTTGCTTTCTTGAAGGCCCTGGGATAGTAGACTCTTGCTCTCTTGAAGGCCCTAGGACGGTAGGCTCTTGCTTTCTTGAATGATACTTTTTACCCCCTCAATTTGGGGGGAGGGGGGGTTAAAATTTACCCCCATACCCCCTAGTTCCTGCACCACTGCCAAGCATAACCTAATCAAAGCATTTGGTTTTTATACTATGGTCAAATTAGACACCCAATCCATTGGACAGTCAATATTAATTATAATAAAAAAAATTCTAACTTAAACAGAGGTCCCTTCAATTTATCTATAACTTAATGGGGAAACCTGACTTGCTTTGCTACAACTGCCTAAATTATTGGATCCAAATATATTTTCACTCTACCAGGTACTTTTTCTTGGCTTGTAAAAACATTTCTATGAGCCTCAAGAAGCTTTAAATTGTCATTCACAGCAAAACACTTTCTAATCAATTTCAGTTGTATATAAGCGTGCAGGCCTACTACACATTCAACTTCTGCCGATATGATTTCAAAGTCCAGAGTAGTAAAAAAAATGTTCCAGAATACATTCAATCTCACTCTACCCTTGAGTTTTAAAAGATAATTATTTCCATAAGCTGTCAACAGAATCCTTTCAGTTAACAAATGCTTCAGGAAGTGAATTCAACTTTTTTACGGTACTCAAAGCTATCACGTTTGTCTCAACTTCAGTATCTACTTTCACTTCATCTTTAAATTTATAAACAAAAGATTAACATACTATGCCAATTCGTCATCAAGGCTGTCCTGCGTCTTCAACAACATTGATGCCATAAATAAGTTTCCCATACATTTTCGAGAAATGGTTAAGGCCATTGCAAAAAAACACTCCTGATTGAAAGCAGAACACTTTCTATAGGCAATGGCCGCACTTACTACAGACAGAAGAGGATCCCTGCTGACCTGCTGCTGGTGATTGTTATTATTTTGATTCCTACCTTCTCTGTATTAGATAGCTTAGAGTGATGGGACACACATCCCACTTACTCAGTTGCATGAGTCTTGATCACACCCCAATTGCTTGTTGCTGTTGATTATATGGTTCCCAAAAAATTGTTTTTCTTTCAACCACTTACAACACTACAAAATGGTCCTTGCTTTCACAATGTATTTCTTCTGCTTGCTTTTGGGGCATCTACACAGTATAGCAAAACTCTTCAGCCTATTTTAAAGTTAGCTCTAAATTTCTTAACATGCTCACAACTATCCCTTTATCACCAATACAAAACGCAACACGATCTTGAATTACATTATAAGTTTGATCACGATACTTGTGTAGTGCTGCCTGTGTTTTCAACTTGGTTAAAAATTAAACAATTGTTCGTCCTTTTTTAATATTCCATTAAACACTAACCTTTCACACACTGTATTCTTCTACAGTATAAAATGTTTTTAAAATGCATTCATTACTTCTCATACTTGGCTGACTCTGCTAGCTTTAAGTTGTTATATATTGAGAGCCCTTTGTCACCAAACAATCTCGTTAAAATGCCGATATTTACCTTATCTTCTGCTGCTATTACTCTTTTTTCTTGAAGATAGAACTTCAATTTCTGTTTGTAGGATTTCCATAACACACTAACACAGCTAAATTTAGAGCATCAAAATCGACTGCTTGTAGCATCACTAAGTTGTGCTCTACTTTCAACACTATGTTAGGTTTTAGCATTGGAATAGTAAGAACTTAATCCATATAACCTGAATAGGTAGTAAGATGCTGTGATGTTTTTTTTTTAATAAGCACGGACATGCTGAACTTATAAAAGTTTTTTGAAGATTGGTCTTACACCAAGACTATTTATTACAAGCTACAGCCAGTTATAAAGTGCACATACAACCTATATATTAGAGCTGTATCATGTGACCACCACGATCACCTGATGACATTGCCAATACAACAATAAATTACTATCCTCTACCTTCCCGCCCCCTCCCCCCTCCACCAACAGCATTTAGTAGTTTATGGATGGCATTTTAGTTATTTGACATAATCATAATTATGATAATAAAGAAATATAAAGCCATTGAAAATAGTCACTTTTTATTGTGTCATGAAAATATAATTATTCAGATCTCATTACTTACTAAATCAATTAAAGAATCAATTACCAGGTTACAGCTTCAAGTAATTGATATGTCCAGTCTCCTCAACAAATAGGATGCGTATAAGTTCAAGCTACAGAAGCCACACCACTTCTTATGAATTTGCATGGGTAAACCCTGTAGATTCCTGAGGCTCGAACTCAAAATCAATTATATGTCTTTTCTTCCACCAACCAAAGATTGTAAGAAAGCGGGAAAATGTATAAGGTGGTGGAGTCTAAATGAACCTGTTTCATAATGTTCAACCAGGAAATGAATATGACGTTGACACATGCCAACAAAAGAGAAATATGGTTGTCTTGACTAAGATGAATAAAAATATTAAATTATAAAATAAACTTAATATCATGCTAAGATTAGTTTTAATTAATAAAGGGATGGAGGATTAATATCATTACAGTATCACTCTCACAATAAATTGTATTGCTGGTGACAGAAAGATCGCAATTTGAATCCTGGTCAGGTGTACCAAATTTTTTTCCTCAATGGTTTTCCACTCTTCCTCCACACAAATGTGGGTATATTTTCTCTAAATTCAAGCTTACTTATTCCTAAAACATTGGCATAATTAGTACATACGCGTGTAATCCAAACGGGTATTGAGAAGCAGCATTTTTTTAAAAACTATCGTTTTATTTGCTGCCTATATTAAAAAAATATAACTATATTTATTCGTAAACTCGACACTCTAGTAATAATGTTCATTATTCATAAAATAATTTATCACTAAGATAATTTAATAGCATAAAATATTTAATCTCCTTCCATGCCAAATTGTTAAAAAATTGTTTTTATTGCCGACTACTTATTAGTTTAAATCAAGGTTGTTCCAATTTCCTGTTTCATCAAAGATTACATTAAAATTCCTATTATTTCCTTCTTGACTTATTCTGCATATTTTAATGATCACTGATAGGCTTATATAATTATAATGTTTGTCATATCAATTAGTACATATGGAAGATAAAGACTAATTATGAGTCTCTATAACCTCCTGATATTCATTTGTAATTGGTAAGCATTATTTTTCTAAGTAAGCTATATAAAATTAATATCTTATGTTGCAATAATATAAAATTCATCCCGTATATTATGTTATGCCAATGTGTTTATTATTTAATAGTCTTTTAAATAAAGCAGCTTATATTATTTCTGGCTACTCACTTGTTCTACAGTGGATATCTAAATATTAACATATGTAGACAAGTTTTATTTATTCATATTGAATTTTGACTTAGAAAAAAATTGTTTGATCAAAAATATTTTTTAAATGTTTAGTTTAATCTCTTCGAATTTTTTAAAACTAATTTAATTGGTAAAAATGTTTTCACTAAACGACATAGGGGGAACCATATACCAACATGAATTTGTTAGATATATGTTAGTGGCCTTTTTTAGTTATTATTAATTGATTATAAAGTGTGAAATTAAACACTATATTATTTAAACAAGTAACTTTTCGTTCACAATCATTGTATTTAACAAATTTTTTCTTTGTTATTTTAGCATACAGGCTATTAACAACTTAAGCTATAAAGTAGGGGTAGGAAGGGTAATTCAGAGAAAATGCATCTGCAGCATTGATGAATCAGACACAGAAAGCCGCACTTGGTGCATACAGCAAAAATGTTAACCCCAGACTCCATATCACCAGTCTTCCAGTCTATTGCGTGTCTGGAGCTTTTCACCATGTATTTGATACAAATTTATGCTATTCAAAAACATATTATTTCCCTTATATTTAATAATATTTATATTTTTTATTTTTTTATTTGAGGTATTTAACGTGCACTTCCTAAACAGACTGATTATATCAGCACATGAGAATTTCTATGAACTAGAGCGAAAGGGTTTACCAATGTTGTGGGTAAGGTATTCTCATATACCTTCCAGGGTTCTTTTACATGACACAATTGACATGGAGCCAAAGGCTTTACTTGTGCTACGGATTATTATCTGTTAGAAAAATCCGTCAATCCTCATTAAGACATCAGGTCCTAAAGCAAGACCTTTACTTCAAGACCACTGGGATCGACAATTTAATAATAACTTTCAGTGATCATCTATGCCCTATTAGTTATATTAAAATAAATTGTTAATATTAAATAAATTATGTTCTTTTTTTATTGGCACTTTTGTTTAAGTTATATTAGCATCTAGGACCAGATTTAGCATTAGCTCCAAATAACTTGTACCCCAACTTAAGAATGTGAATACTTCATTTTTACCTCACCATAGTTTTAGGTAAAGTTGGTTTTAGAGGGTGCTAGTCATTATCTTTAGCTTTGCTTCATAAATCTTGACTATTGTCAAAATTAGTACAAATTATATAATTAAAATAATAATGTTAACTTTTGAATTCTCTTCGTAAAGATTATAGGTTGTGTTTCAGGAGAAATTCAAACCAGGGCAAGATTTTAATTATTTTTAATGATAGTTTTCATTATTATTGAACTGTACCCATCCAACCACTAAATTAGTTTTAATAATCAATAAATGTTAGAAATTTATCTGGCTTTAGAGATATTAAATCATTTTTTATACACAATGACTGAATATTACAAATACATGTTATAGAACAATTTATTTGTTCAAAAGGGAATTTCTTTCTCAGGTAGAATAACTTTTTGGGAATGCTCATTTGATATTTACTTATCATCAAACAATATGTGCAAGTAATATTAAAAATTGTCTACCTCTGTAGTCTTGGGTTAAAGTACTTGCCTCAGGACCAGATGTTCATGGGTTCAAACCCAGCTGGGGTTGAAGGATTTTCTTGAGTGATAAAAATCTGTAGTACATCTTTCTTTGGAGGGGAAGTAAAGCCGTTGGTCCCATGTCGATTGTGGCATGTAAAAGAACTGGAAAGTACGTGAAAATACCTTTCTCGGCAAAATTGGTAGGCCCTTTTGCTGTCACTCACAGAAATTTCTCATATGCTGATAGAATCAGTCAATTCAGAAAATGCACGTTAAAAACCTCAAATGAATAAATAAAAATATGAAAACAATATTTTCACTCCCAATATGATACACATCTGCAGTATTAAGTCTTTTTTTGCCCGTATGCAAAAAAAAACAGGGGTTTTCTTAATTATGTTTTCAAATATTAAATTCTATGAGCCCTTTCATATGAATATATCCTTTAAACTTTAACTTAGGCATAACCAACTATTAAATCTGGACCAAAATTGAAACATATCAAAGCAAATACCAGGAGACCTCAATTTTTTTTATATTCTTTATATTCCTTTGGCTAGCCATTTTAAGATAAGGGGTTCCCAAATTATTTAAAAGATTATTTGTCTTTCTTTGCTCTTGAGAAAACATTTAATTATAATTTAAAAAAATATAATATGCCTTTATTTACAGTTCTAAACTATAAAATTAACCCATTTAAACTGACTTTATATAAATATATATATATTATATATTTTTAGCTATAATTAAATATATCCATAATTTACCAACATTTTGAAAAAACAACACTACAAGCATAAAACTACTCTTGTAAATATTGTTAATCTTATAAAATAAATATTCAACTGTAAAAAATAATGTTCAAGATACCTAGGCTTGTCTAGTGGGTTTAATTTCCTAAATGGTTATATTTGGAAGAAAGTATCGCAGTGGTGGGTAGAAACATATTATAAAAGGAATGAACACAATATGGCTTGTACAATGAAAATAAGAACACAGCTCACACTTTACATTGTTGCCATTTCCTGTGTTTTTCCTTTGTATTATTTGTTCCTTTCACATGTTCCTATTTAAGTGTCCTATCATTCTTTACCATTTTCCTCTTTCTCCCTTTTGTGTTTTTTGGTTTTCCCTTTTAGGAAGTTGCGTTGCGAGTTTAACACTCCTCTCTGATGAGTCCCGATAGAATAAAACCTAGGTCAGGGGATTGGGCGGTAATAATGGATTTTCTTCAAGAGCCAGCCATTACCTCTTTGTCCAAGGCAGCAATGTAAAGTGTGAACTGTGTTCTTCTTTTCATTGTAATAACCATATTCTGCTCATTACTTTTATATGTTCCTATCCACCTCTCCTATACCTTCTTCCACATATAATACAATCATCTCAAAAAGCAAAAAGATGTTTTCCTTTAAGATATATACTAAATGGATCTTTATAACTCCACTAAATTTTACCTGCCTTCCCATTAGTGCATTTAAATGTGGAAAGCCCTGATGGATATTAAAATGCTGTGCCAAAAAATAAGTTTGGATATATATTGGAAAATAAAACTAAACAATCCAATTCTTGCTGAAACAATGGAAAAAAATAAAATTATATGTCCAAATATTATTCACAATATTTAGCAGTGTTTATTTTTTGGGAGGGAAGGGGTGAAGAATTGTTTCATATTGCCTTTTGAATTCACACAACACGATTCATTATTTTTAGAATGTTCGCCAAATTTGACACTTTGATTCATTTAAATTAAATTAATCTTTTAAAGACCATAGAAAAGTGGCAAATTTATTTCCAAAATATTGATTTTAAACATTAGTACATTAATCGACCGGCTCTAGTGAGTATCCACAAAAATATATGAGTCAATTAAAAAATAAAATGTTAAATACATTTACACATTTCAGATGGCTCCAATTTCAAATATAAGTAGTATAATATTATTCCTAACATTCAAATACTATGCCCACCATCAATTTAAAAAAAATCTTTTTTCTTCTTTACATTCATATCAATTTTAGACTTCCAGCCATTAAGCTGCTTATATCAACAATTTTTATTTCTAACTGGTTTTATTAACCTTTGTATTTTATTTTGATAACTGGTTCTTGTATTTTTCTACAAAAAAAGATATATAAATTTTCAATTAAATTACGATGTTTAGTTAGAGAATTAATTTATTTTTTCACACTAAAATATGCTACCATTGAATGATTTTATTTTATTAACACCAATAAAGCAACCATAAACTTTCAACACTTTGTCATTTCGATAGTTCCTATTTTTTATCTAATTTTTTTCTTTAGCTAGTCAACATATTGTAGATGACAGACTTTAAAAATACTTTTTCTTGTAATAATAATTTAGCTCTACATATTATTCCAAAGCTGGCACATTTGCATCCAACTGTAGTTTATAATAAACCATTATATATATTTGGGAGTAAGGTTCTAACCCTGAGAAGAAAATGTTTCAGCTGAGAAAACACTATATTTTACTCATTTTCTCCCACATAAAGTGTGAAAACAATATTTTTATTTATATAAACCATTTGTGTAGGCAGGTGAAATGAATGTATGTTGTGTCTGATTTATAGGTCGCTTCCATAAACTAGCGGCTAAGCAGTTTTCATTCTAAATTATTTTCACAGGGCCATTCACGATGTGTAACCATTTTGATTTTAAAGTTATCATGTATACAACATAAGTACTGCTAAACTGTTAACTTTATTTGTTTGATGCAAGTTCATTACATTGTTTTGATCTTGCATTAAAAAACAAAGATGTATGCTTTTGTGTATTTGTATTTCTTTTTCAGATAATTGTAGAGACTTGTATTAACATAGTAATAACCTAGAAGGATAATCTTGTTAATGCTGTAATTTTTTTGTTTTATACTTGACAAATCTTTAGTTTGAACCATGTTATTTATTTTTGGACGACATATTTTTATAGATTGTATTTTTGTCTACCATTTCATACTTTTTTACTTGATGAAAGAAGTATGCTTATGACCATTGCATTGTATATTCAAGTGAACAAAAATTATAATATTCAAACAAATTTTGACACTATATTTATCTAAACAGAAATAAAATTCACCTATTGATATAAAAAACTAATTTGTTTGAATGTGTTGGTTGGGTATTTTATAATTAGTAATTTAAACTTGAAAATATTCTTTTACATACTTTTGAAATGTATCAATAATATAATATTTGTTGTGTGTAACACTTGTGAAATTGTACAAACATTTTTCAATATGTTGACTTTATGTT
The DNA here is from genome assembly GCA_902151455.1 of Timema bartmani. Lineage (NCBI taxonomy): Eukaryota > Metazoa > Arthropoda > Insecta > Phasmatodea > Timematidae > Timema > Timema bartmani. Next base: position 125,722 of record CABFWB010001788.1, read on the forward strand.
GAGAAATGTATATAAAGTTATGATAGTTAAAGTAGTAACTTAAAGAGAGCCATTTGATAACAATAACTTGAGTATAATGAAACATTTATAAATTCTGACTATTCAATAAATGTAGCTTAGAGCTATCATAAAAAAAAAAGTTTGAAAAAGTTGTCAGAAACTGTTTTAGATATTTAGTTAATGTATAGCATTACAAGCTAATAATCTTCACATATTGATGAAATTCTTTACATGAGTGACTCTCAAATGTGACTAGTATGTTATTGTACCTTTTTTTTTAAATACCATACAGTATTGGGAATGTTTTTCTTATTCTGACTATGTTTAAAATTCTGACCAAATATGAAGGATCTTTTCCACTATTTTAAATTTTCAATGTTTGGAAATAGTTGTATAGTTTTCCATCTAAAATGGTACTATATTTTAAGAAGCAAGTTTTAGTATTTCGTTTGCAAATTTAAAGGGCCAGTTTCATAGTCAGACTTAGTGAGCCTAAAGTGCGAGTCGATACTAAATACAGGGCGACACCTACCTAGACCAAAATGGAATGGGCCAGTTTCATATGCGAAACTGGCCCATTCCATTTTGGTCTAGGTAGGTGTCGTCCTGTATTTAGTATCGACTCACACTTTAGGCGTACTAAATCTGACTATGAAATTGGCCCAAAGTCAGAATGTATTATGCCATTTAGAGTGTCAGAAAATGTGATTGCTTAAGAATTGATTTTAATCATATAATGTTAAAGTTGAGCTATATTTCCTTTAATTCAGAATCCCAGATTCTATATTAATAATAATGGCTAACAGCAACAGCATTATACACTGCTAGCATTTCAATACTTTACCCTTAGTAAATTCCAGAACTATCCACTCAAGATTACTTGGTTTAAGAATCAATTTAAAAACAATACAGATTAAAATAATGTGGAAAAATTAACACACTACATAAATATAGAACTTGTATGATATTTACCCTTGAAAGGAATAGCCATAAATTGTATTTAATATTTTATAGGCATAATAGATCTTTACTGAAAATTATGAACTAGGGATGTGCGAAAAGTATTTTCTATCGAATCGAATAGCAAAGTTTTGAACGAACACCAAATAATACAATTTTAATAATTAATTTAATTTATTTCTAACAAAGTGCAAAAAATACAAAGAAAAAACAAAGTGGTAGACATCTTTAATGCTCTCAAGGCTTGAAACCCCAAAATATTATCTAGGCCGCAAAACCCTATAAAGGTTCTCTTCTATTAGAACCCTTAAAGGTCTCTTGGTTTTAAACCCTTAAAGTTTCTCTAGGTTTGATACCCCTTAAATTTTATTTAAGTTGAAACACCTTAAGTGTTCTCAAGGTTTGAAACCTCTTATAAATGTTCTCGAGGTTTGAAACCCATTAAATATTATTTTCATTTGAAACCCCTTAAATGTTTTTAATGTTTGAAACCCTTTAAATTTTATTTAAATTTGAAACCCCTTAAATGTTTTTAATATTTGAAACCCTTTAAATTTTATCTAGATTTGAAACCCCTTAAATGCTCTCAAGTTTTGAAACCGCTTAAAGGTTTTCTTGTTTAACAAGCCCTTTAATCTCTCTCTGATCCGCTTCAGTGGTCACGTGTTCTAACAAACACAATACTCTTGCAGTAGACTAGACTGCTGATGACGAGGAGACCGAGGTTCGAATCTCGTTTGGTTGTACTGAGGGTGGCTTTCCCTAAATGGTTTTCCACTCTCCCTCCATGCAAATGCAATTACACTTCCTATAAAAACCTTCCTCATTCCTGATACCATTAGCGTAACTAGTACATAAGTCTATAACCCGAACGGGTAGTAAGACGCCGTGCTTAAAGAAAAATATCTCTGGGTTTATTCCCTGTCTGGCTCACTAACACCAGAGTGAAGAAGATCACTTATAAATAGTTGACCTTGGCAAAATGCTCCCCCTTCACCTCGTATTTACATCTTTTAAGCTCTTCTGACCTTAAATAAATAACTGTTGATAGAGGAGCACAATGAGTCGTGCATTTCCCAACTTATTTCTCTCCACCAGCGTATCCCCCTTTCCTCCTTCCCAGCCACCACACACACCCATATTAGGATGGAAGAAACAGCTCACTTGCAACTGAGATTGGTATTCCCCATTATCCTAATAGAACAAAGGACAAGAGTATTAACTCTTTGACTCGGCGAAGTTATTCGACTCCTTGCTTGGCTTGCTTCATGTGCTGCCAGAAAACGAATGGACTATTTAAACTTGAAAGAGAAAATGTATGACTCTTCTATCAATTTTTTTTTATCCAAACTTGCTATTCAAAGTTTCAAATCAAATATTCGTAAAATGATAGAATATTAGGAAAATGGTAAAGCACAAATAAAAGTAAAAACACTGACACATATTTACACACACTTCAATATTTCGATGCTATTATAGCATCTTCTTCAGGAAGTAGTAGTAATTAGACTGAACAGGATGTTGTCTTCAGTGATGCCAACTTGATTGGTAAGGATGAAAACTTCTCTGGTGGATTTGAAATTCCCTGAATGATTCTCTTTTACTGTATGGATGGTAGGTGGTGCTGGTGTAGTCTCTGGGTTGAAATTAGCGAATATTTAGGTTAGGTGGTTTTCTAGACTTTATGATCCATTGATGTGCCAGTTCCCATCTTCTTAACTGAGACATATTACATTGTGTCTTGTGGAATGATTTTAACACCTTGACAGTGTAGCAGTCCTCAAAGTTGAGGTTATGATTGGTGGCGTGTGCTGAAACTGGTTTTTCTAGATTCTTAAATTTGGTGTCACGGCGGTGTCCTGTCCTGAAACTCTCCGTAAACAAATGAATGAACACCGCCATGACACCAAAATTAAGAATATAGAAAAACCAATTTCAGCACACGCCACCAATCATAACTTTAACTTTGAGGACTGCTACACTGTCAAGGTGTTAAAATCATTCCACAAGACACAATGTAATATGTCTCAGTTAAGAAGATGGGAACTGGCACATCAATGGATCATAAAGTCTAGAAAACCACCTAACCTAAATATTCGCTAATTTCAACCCAGAGACTACACCAGCACCACCTACCATCCATACAGTAAAAGAGAATCATTCAGGGAATTTCAAATCCACCAGAGAAGTTTTCATCCTTACCAATCAAGTTGGCATCACTGAAGACAACATCCTGTTCAGTCTAATTACTACTACTTCCTGAAGAAGATGCTATAATAGCATCGAAATATTGAAGTGTGTGTAAATATGTGTCAGTGTTTTTACTTTTATTTGTGCTTTACCATTTTCCTAATATTCTATCATTTTATTTATTACTAAATGTTTTTTCTCAATGCACTTTTTTCATACATAAAATCAAATATTCGGTCATTAATTACTTGAAACTTTGAATACTCGCACACCCCTATTTATAATGTACACTCCCTTTACCTTGACTGATTAAAGTATAGCTCTATTTTCCCTTTACCTTGACTGATTGAAGTATAACTTGTAAGCTACCTTTCAGGGTAAATAGAGAGTACATAGCATATCTAAAATGGTATAAATTTCTACAAAGAAAGAGATAACTGGAGAAAACATATGCCTGTACGCTCACTTTAGTTCTAACACAGGTGTCAATAGTCGAATGGTCTAAGGTGTCACACTCACAATAGACTAGATTGCTGATGACAGGGGGGATTGGGGTTCAAATTTCAGTCAGTTGTACTGAGGGTGGTTTTTTCCTAAATGGTTTTCCACTCGCCTTTCATGGAAATGTGGGTAAACTTACTCTTGATTAAACCTTCCTCATCCTTAACACATTGTCGTAATTGGTTCATATGTGTACAAGCCAAACAGGTAGGGAGGCTCGCTGATAAAAAAAAAAGTTCCACTACAATTAATAATTTTATGGAACGATGTAAACTTTTGAATGATTAAAAAACATACCTCTACTAGTTGCTGGTATCCCTGACAGTCATAGTTCATTCCCACCTTATATATACTAGTCGATTAAGAATTAAAAACATTTTTAATACAATACAAAATTAGGGTGCCTATTTCTAGGTTGTTTGTAAATTTATTTGTTTTTTTTAATTTAAGAAAACTGAAATGTTAATCATACTATTTCCAAAGAATGTTGACTTTCATCAGATATGTATTGGTATGAATATAACTCTTATTATGATAATGATATTGAAGTAAAGTAATCCTATTATTTAAAATATACCATGGAAATATTGTTATTTAATTCAAATATACATAATTGCTTGCATGAAAACTCAATTTCTTCATTTGTTGTTTTCATTTGTAAAATTATAATCTTATGTTGTTGTTATGAGTAGTCTATTACTGTTATGGTTTGATTGAACTTGTTTTGAATTTAGAATATTTAAGGTTCATTGTTTTATTATTGAATTTTGTTGTTAATGTAAAATTTGCACATTAAATAAAGTGTAGGTAGATTTGGCATGACACTCTTTTAGTATTCTTTCTTTAAATATAATGGGATCATTAAAGAATGTTTGGCTTTTATGAGAATAAAGCATTATTGATATGCGTGCTATAAAATACTCCTTGCATTATTTTATTGATCTTCATTTACATAAGTCATTTTAGAATATCTTATCATTTCACTCATAGATTCTGGGAATTGTGTGTATCTTTATTATTGTGATGATAATCTTTGTGTATAACTACGTTTATTTTAACAAGTCATTAATATCATTGCACAACTGATATGTAATAATCCATTCTCACATTTAATTCTTTTGTCTCATTTTAAAGGGATTTATGGCCTCCTTTTAACATTATCTCCCTTCATTTCGCCCTTTTTTGGAATAGTACTGTTAGTAAACCTCTAAATAGATCCTAATTACTCTCTTTGTCCACTTTTAAACAGTTCCATTAACTATTAGAAGAAAATTTATCTTTTATTTTAATTTATCTAGGACATTGAATGGTGTGGATACAAAGGAGTAGTTGCTCACTCTGTGAGTATTTGCTCCCTGTTAGATGCCATTTTCTGCTGAGAAATTGTTCCACTTTTATATGAATACAATTTTAGATTTGTTCTTTGAAGGAATAGTTGCATATTATTTTTTGAGTCATCTCATTAGGTAACTTTTATTATTGAAGTAATTGCATAAAACCGTCATCTGAGTAGGTGTGGGAGATTTTCCAACATGAAAAAGTAAACCAAAATCATAGACAACTAATTTTTTTATTATTAGGCTCGTTACAGATTTAATTTTTTTTTAAATTCAGTAGTTAGCTCAAAACTTTTTTAAAAAAATGTATCAACTAGAGGTGGAGAAAATTCAACTTTTATTTAAGTTATACGGAGACAAAAGCTGTCTGTATGTATCAATAAACAGTTCGACAAACAAATATGCAAAAAGGAACACCTGTAGACAAATTTCTCTACTACAGTTATTACACTTAAGAGCCATTGATACAGTTTATTGCCCCCAAATACAAATCAATAAACTTCATGTAAATACAGATGAATACATAAAGAGGAAATTAAAGTTTCATGAGAAGAAATTTCAACTATTGGTGTATTTTGGTCTAGTTTGGAGGAATTTCATATGTATGCAGAGTGATATGCAATAATTGTACCATCACACTTTTGCTAGGTGATGCTATGTACTGAATCCCCTCCTGGCTTATGATTACCTTCTAGAATGTGTTAATACCAGACATATATATGTAAAATGTTTTAATAATTTCATTAAAATCTTAAGACTAGTGCCCAGGATCACTTTCATCTTCACTTGCTCTTATGTATGTTTTATCCTAAATAAGTGTTATATTTGAAAGAAGGTTTAGGGAAGGTGGATAGAAACACATAAAAGGGACAAGCTTAATATGGCTTTTACAATGTAAAGTGTGAACTGTGTTATTCTTTTCATTGTAAAAGCCTTATTGTGCTTGTCCCTTTTATATGTTTCTATCCACCTTTCCCATACCTTCTTCCAAATATTATACAATTACCTCATAAAGCGAAAAGAGGTTTTCCTTACAGAGATTTATTTATCCTAAATAAGTTATATTTTAATCATAAAACAGACAACTGTTACAACAATCTCTGTAATTTTGTAGGGACAATTTTTTTTTTTTTAGTCCAGCTGTCTATTCAAATTTTGAGATCTTTGTTTTCTTAAGAAGGTTTGTGATTTTTTTATTTTTTTATTACCAATCTAATTTGGCCTGGCATCTTACAATTTTAAATCCAGGCCTTATTTACATACTATCAGAACATTTCCTACTATTATACATTATCCAATTTTATTTGATCTAAACAGGTTTAGGCTCTTATAGTACCTATCTCCGAGATACAATTTCATTCATCAGTTGGTCCGCCCCGGGTACACTACTACCCCAGTACTCTCCTCCGCTGGTTACCCCATCAGACCTTAATTCTCATCCCAGTCCAACGGTGCGCCCAGCAGAGGCGAGCATCCCCCTTTCCGCCACTTGGGGAAGCGCCCTTACCGAAGTTGGTGCTCCACCGACACCTAAGTGCGAACCACTTCCTTACCTATCTTCCCTTTTTCTACATTCCCTGAAATTGTTTCTCCTAACCTACCCATTCCTATTACCCTCCCTTCCCTATCCTATCCTAGTCTTACAACTAACTAACCTAAATAACTTCTTATCTCCGGGGACTTGGTCCGGCCAAAGCCTGTAGAATATTACCATGTTGTCAACACCATCACCACTTGCATCATCATTATCTGTGGGGCACTCCAATTCCTTAGGTATTTTTTCCATTTTAAATTATATTAGCTCATATTTTTTATTTATTTTTCATATCGGAATACTATTTTATCATCTTAGTCTCCTTTATATTTGTTAAAAAAAAATTACTTTGTATGTTTTTAAAATCTCTTTTATTGATTTTTTTTCTTCCTCTTACTCTGAGTTAACAAGGGTTTTAACAAATAATAGGATAGTCCTTCAAGATATTGACAAAATGAGTCTTCTACTGGAAACAAATTTTTTCTTCCTTCAATAGTGGTTCAAATAAATTCGTCAGGGAATTTTAAATAATACTATGACTGAACACCCTGATTTTGAAGACTTATGGCCGATCTTACAATGTGTGTCAAAGTCCTTGTAATTTAACTGTTTGTAAAGTCTAACCGTTGGTTAAACTTGGCGTTGTGTTTTACACTATTATTTTTATGTGCTTGTTAAATTATGTACAGATGCCTTACATTAGTTCTTTTCGTTAACTTTCTTGGAGTGTTAGATTGGTTTCAAAGCTTTTGATAGGCTTAATTTGACCATAGAAAATATAAGCAAGTCATTACATTGTCTATGAAATTGTTATGAAAACAAATATATCAAAGCAAGTCCAACTTACTATGTCTGTGTAAGGCTATCTGCTATCTGTTGTCATATTTATTTTTCTGCTAAAATGTTTGTTGAAAATCATAAACGCGAATTAAATTTAAATTTTAGCAAATAAGAGTAAATGTTGCTGATTGAACTAATAGATGAGTACAAACAAACAATTAAAAATAAACATACTAAGTGGCCTTAATCAATCACACATTTGTAGCCGACGATTTCCGCACATCCACCATAAACTCTGCCATAAAATACTAATTGGTGTTTAATCACTTCAAAAATTTCTAACACTTTATTTTTGTTTCAATGGAAATGTAAACAAAATTTTTTCATGTTGTAAAATTCCATGAAATTTTTTGTTCCAATTATCACGTCAATCTTCCAAGTCTTGGGTTCCTTAAAACGTGCAACTCATCTTCAAAGTCATCATAATCATACAATTAAATCACCCATTTCATAAGAAAAATAAATGTAACCTCACTTTAATATTAACAATCGCCTTGAAAACAATATGGCGGAGTGTTTAACATTGTTAATGTGGACGTTATGTTTGCTAATAGGAAGGTAGACCTCGTGTTAACTTTAAGAGCATTTTTTCGTGGGCAGTAGTGCTAACCAAACAATGTAATCTTATGTTAAGCCCTAGCGAATAGAATAACATGACAATGTAAGATTGGGCCTTAGTCTCAAACTAAACTAGACTATTTGAGAAAGAAAATACAATGATGTAATGACTTATAAATTCATTTTCCTGTAGTCCCATGTTCAGACCATCTGCCACACCCCAGCAGACCACAATTTAGGAACCACTACCCGAGAAATTTGGTATGGCCATTGGCGCATGCATTCTTTATGAGATAAATACAAACCTTAAAAAATGTTGGAGGAAAGATACAAGGTCCTAGAGAGTTGAAATTTGGTATGAACGTTTTAGAGCATGCCATATTTATGAGAAAAATTGAAAATAGTGCACAAAACATTCACATTGAGACTTGAATAACTCAAATTTGATATTTACACTATGGAGCATGCCTTCATTATGAGAAAAATCGGAAACTTAAAAAATATAAGATGGTGGATAAAACATACAAATTGATTCTGATTTGGCTTATAATGAGGCTCAAAATTTCCTAAACTAATGTAAAAAATAGTTCTCTGTGTAGTATAAAATCTAAATTTTCAGTATTTTCTTATGAGGTTTACCATATTTTCCGATCTCAAACTCGCCCAGTTACTGACACCACAGATAAAACCCCTAAATATAAAAACAAAAGCAAAACTTATCCTAAAGGGAGTCCATTACCATTAAAATCAAGGGGAAAACTAGCACCTACTTAGGAGTAACAGAACAATTAAAATAATCAACTTCTGGTGATGTACCTCAGTGAACTATTATGCTCTTTGGCAAACCATGATGCTAATTTTTCATTATGTTTTTGTAACAGTGTACATTAGATCAAATTCACCCTGCTGAACTGTGATTTTTTTTCTCTCCATTATGTGTCTGTAAAGCTTGTCACACACTGGCTCCGATTATATCGGAAACTTTACTTCTTTTAAGAAGGAAACAAATAGGTTTGCCAGGCAAAAATATTTTGACAGATTCTGAAGCTATGTGGATGTGTCCTCATGATTGGAATATTGCATCATTCTCTACACTGGCGCTCAACTATACACCTGTTGATTCTCGCTTTCTGTTCCTCAACTCTTGTTTACTTAAAAAATGGATTTAGATGAAGAAAGAATCACTTTAATTTAACAGTACTCTATAATTTATGACATTGTTAGCTAACAAACATCATTATGATTGTTATGAAGGAAAAAATGTTTTGGAGTAAATCTAAGGACAATTTTAAAGGAAACTTGAATGTAAAATGTCACACTTTTTATTTTTTCTTATTCTTTACAAAATTATACATACACAGTTTTATTAATTATTTTCATTAATAAATCTATGGAAACTAACAAAGAAAATACACTGAGGTTTTATGTAGCCTCTTTGGTTTCTTTTTTCCGACTGACATGAATATTCCAATCACCAGTTAACAAATATGCGTACAAAACTCGCTTTTCAGTTTGTATGGTTCCGATACCGACCATTCCAATCTTTTATTCAGTTCAATGTGCAGTAAGCTTTACAATGTATTAGTCCACTTCACTTATCCTATAATCTGCTTAGACTGTGGTCATCTATAGAAATCTTCTAAAACCATTGATTATTTGTTGGGTTGGCCTTGTGGTTACGGTAATCATTGTTGTCTGTTGGAGTAGCCCTTTTAATAATTTTAGAAAGAAAAGTTTTAGGTTGTAATTTAGATCAATAAGGGATCAAATAAAGTAGTTTATATGGGTGCTCCTCAGCCTTTATCTGAAGCTATTAAATTGTCTACTAAGGAAATTGCATTTCCTAGATAATCAAATTAACATATTCTTTTCCTATTTTTATATTTTTTTAATCGCCACTTCATACTACTGGTTTAGGTTAAAAGCATGTATCTATATTATTTTGATTAATTATTCTGTATTTTGTTTTTATTTTAGATATAATTGGGGTTCACTATAACTAATAGCCTTTTAAATGTAGACCGAACATATTCTTAATCCAAGTTACATGGCCCCTTAGTTGAAATATCAACACCCAGGATGAGGATGACTTCATCTGACGCAGCTTCAATCAGAGAAGAAAAACTAATAATTTGGGATGACTTGACCATTATGCCAATCCATGCTTTAAATGTGGTTGATAAACTATCGTATTGAAAGGTATAATGAAAAAAAAACTAGCTTCTCATTTGGAGGTTGAGTAATTTTATATGGTAAAGATTCTCAATAATATTTAACAGTGTTCCCACATTCCATTAGAGCCACTATGGTAAAAACGAGTGTAAAATATAACCTTGAGAGGGTGGAGTTTATGATGTTGATGCTAACAACAGCTTGTGTTCACAAGACCCGAACCAAAGCTCATGACTTTTGAAGCAGGGAGACGGACAGCTCCTCAACAACAAGAAGCTGGAAAATGACATAATTGAAGTGCCGGACCTACTTATATTCATTGAAATGGTTAAGGAAACCTTTGGCTGTAGTCTTAAAACTAGGGGTGTATTGACATTTACAAATATATCAATACTGTGTCCAAAGAAAATGGTGTGATGTCTGTCAATGAGGCGGCTCTAAAACTCCTGGAAGAAGAAGTTATTTTATACTCTAGCTTGTACACTCGATTGTGATGATGAAAAGGAAAGGGATGATAACTATGCAATTGAGTATCTTAAAAGTCTTACTCACTCAAGTATGCTTCTATGTAAACTAAATTTTTGAACAGATGCAATAGTAATGTTATTATGAAACTGAATATCAAAAGAGGATTGGGTGGTGGAACTTGCATGGCAACCGATAAATTGCGCAATACAATAATTTAATTTCAGAAACCATCCTCTCATGTTCCTCTCAAGCACAGTTTTTATACCTTGGATTGATCTCGCACCTACCAATCCTAACCTACCTTTATTACTTCGCTGGCGACAGTTCCCTGTTCTACTGGCATTTTCCATATCAATAAGTTGGTGTCTACCTTTCTACTCCAGTGTTCAACCATGGCGAGCTATATGTAGCCTTTTCAAGAGTGCCCCTCGCTGCAGAAATTAAAGTGTAGGCAGTACAAAGTAATTGTCAAGGTGTCCTTATTCAGAAAGAGCCCAAAATCTATTAAAAAAAATTAAGTATATTGATAAATCTTTAAAATTAATACTCTTAAAAATGAACAAAATGATCTTTTAATTGAAGTCCTCTCCTACCCTACTGCAAGGCAGGATTAAAACCTACATCAAATAATTTGGTTAGAATAATACCAAATGTTAGTGCCATAGTTAGGCTGAGTTAAGAACCCTGTAGCAAAATGTTGTCATAGATCTACACTTCCTGAATGTTGCGTCCCAATATCCTGACATAGCCATGTACACAAATCCCGCTACCTCCTGTTATAAAAATCTAAAAATAGATCAAAACAAGAGGGAACAGTATTTGAGCCAAATCTGGAATGCCATTAACCATGCTCTTAAAGGATATAGTTCAGGGTTATTGTTTTTTTGTTTTTTCTTATGGCACACATGACCAGGAGGGACTTTGACATCCAGGATTGGTCACCCTATGCGTAGACTATTAGCCGCTCTAGCGGCATAGAGTGTTGCCCAGGGTACACCATAGGAGGTTGTCTACACGCTGTACCCTCAATGAGATGATGATTATGGTTATTATGTAGGTGTAGAGCCGAGGTGAGTCTTAACCTAACTTAAGCCTAATTAACCAAACCCTGGTGATCATTGGGATCATTCCACTTAAGGTAAAAATACCCAAGGTACCAGCCAGGAATCAAACTCGGAAACCCTAGGCTTGTAGCCAGGTGTACTGACCACCACACCACAGGGCCGGTTATAGTTCAGGTGTTTACTCATATTCTGCTGGTTGACCCTATTTTTCATGTACCAAGACCTATCAACATTCTCTTAGATGCAGCAGATATGTATCCTGCGAAATTTGATGGTGGAAAGTATTCACTTTAACCTAGTTGTCCTTAAAGGTTGCATAGCATCCTAGGTTGGATCATCATTAGTTAGGTAGGGCCTCAACCACTTTATACTCCTACTTTCTTACCTTTCTTTGACAATACAGAGCCATCACTGGGCAATTTTCTGTGGCGCTTCTGGGAGATGTAAGAGCTACCTATGCTTAAACACATTGACCCTAATGAAGATTAATGTGAGCCTCACAACTGTGAAAACCTACGCTTGTGACAACGAGGGTCATATCGTTGTTTGGCTACTCTTCAAGGATACACAACCAGAGTTGGGAGAGTCCAAACTTTCTCAATGAATATGAAGCGATTGGTTACATACAACCCATTAAGGCACCCATAGATCTAGACGTTAAATATTTAGCCATGTGATTACTACGACCTCGACTAGCTTTCAATGAAAAAATCCATTACCATTAGGCACCCCAGGTCCTTTGGTGGGATATATTTTTACTTCCAAAATCACTGGTGCCAGATCATTGGAAGATGCTCTAAGTTTACAAGCCAAGTTAGTTGAATTACTTAGGCTAAGAGGCTTCCAGCTTAGGTGGGGCCTAATGGTCTAGCAACATTGCTCAACTATTGAATGGGATTGAAGTGATTCTAAAGTTCCCCCCTCCCTCCCCCCCTCAAATTTNCCCTCCCCCCCTCAAATTTAATGAAGATAGCAATCAAATAATCAATATATTAGGGCTGAAATGGGACCCAACATCAGACTCAGCTAAAAATAGCAAGTTTGATCTCTTATAACACATACACTTTAATTATTTAAAATTATTGAATCACAATTTATAGTTTATTTACTATAGAGTGGTCAAAATTGTGCAATAAATATTTTATTGCCAAACGACCTTCACTGATAAAGGTCAGCTCACATATTATTAATCCTATCAAATTGAAAACTAGTGCTATTTAAATTATTTTACTAGCCCTTAATGAACACAGCTGGGTCAGCACACAACAGTAAGAGCAGCAACCATGAAGGAGAGTGGTTCAGGGGCGCACACACAAGGGGGTCCAGCGGGTTCGAACCCTCCCCTGGCGAACATGAAGTACCCTATAAATAAAATATTAAATAAAAAGCAATGATTTATCAATGTTAAATCACCTTAAATCAGTGGTTGAAAATAACCCAATATCTCGATACAGTCTGTGTATATATAGCCTCATTAAGTAATTTGTAATTTGTTCAAAGCATGAGTCTGGAGTCACGAGTAATGGATTGGATTGACTATTGACCTGTAACTTCTTTACTTTGGACCACCCCTAAGAAGAATTTCTGTGTGCGCCCCTGAAGTAGTTAGTAAGCATAATTCTAAACTGATTCATGTGACACTCGCATTCAACAAAGCACCGAGTTAGAGCTAAACTCCCTTTGAAGACTGTACACTTTAATGTTTTAGAGACCATTAAACATGTATAATAAGATCAAAAGAGGTATCTGTTTACCCTGGTCAGAAAATGGTGGTGAATTTTTATCGCTAGAAATGCCCAATTAATTTAAAAAGTAGGATATCCAGTCAGAGTTTATGCTCAGACATATCAGTCAGCAGAAAGGTGGTGCAGAAAGCAATGGGATGTACCAGTAGTATCATGGAGAAAACACGCTGTTTACTAGTGCACTATTCTCTTGATAAGACATTCTGGATGGAGGCCATTATGGGTCTACCTGATAAACAGATCATCCACTAAGGCTCTTGAAAACCAGGTTCCAGCAGAACTGTGGTACCAATGGTAAAAAGCCAGTTGTTATCAAACTGTAGGTTTTTGGTTGTGTAGCGCAACTTCCTTTAAGTGGTCTTAATATACAGACAGGTCCCCTGCAATTACTTCGCTAGCTGCTAGGGTGGTTGGCCATCCCTGTGCCAGGGCGATGTTTTATTATATTTATTAGTATTATTATTATTATTATTATTATTATTAGTATTACTATTACTATTAGCACCGCGTCTTACTAACCGTTCGGGTTATACACACTTACGCTATTGTGTAATGGTAGGGTGATTGTGAGATGAAATGGAGGACCTATAGTTTGACGTGGGATCCGAACCACGATGGAAGTTTTTTTTTTTTTTAGTTTATTTAGACATAGTTAAAAAATACAGACAAATTAGTACTACAATCAGTCAAGTACAATTTAGGTAATTCAC
>CABFWB010001789.1:5575-32408 GCA_902151455.1 Timema bartmani
TTCCCCCACCGAGATATAAATGCTAACATGTGTTCATTTCAGATTTTGGGTAGCAAGTTAATTAAGAAACGGGATGTACATGGGGGAGAGCCGATTAGCAAGTGTTATATGAAATTTTGATTTCTTCTCATAAGTTCACTTTTATAAAATATATATTTTTAGAAGCATTCTTTAAAAAATTATACAGTTTTTTACTTGTAATCATGCATATAAAATACTGGAATAAAATTTATTTTTGGTCTTTAAAAAAATTCCTGCAAAAGTCGTGAAATTTCAAAACTTTTATCAAAGTGTTACTAGCCTGATCTAGTAACTTTAAAAACTTATCAGATCGATGTTAATAAAGGTTGTACAGACATATAACTTTTGTAATATTCCTATCTTCATGTAATGTTCTATTTCTTACCGTTCTTCAATTCCGCCACTTAGTCGACATGTGTTTTAATCGACATTTATAGCGTTGACAATGTTAAGATTTTTATGATGGATCCAGTAAAACTCAGACCTACACATCATTTAGTTTGGACACCCAACTGCCACTCGATGCATATTGACTGTTGCTTTATAGTTATTAGTTGATTGTATTGTTATGTATCCACACATTTTAATCTCCCATATGTCTCAAATTATGTATAATGTTTGGTTCAAGAGGAGCTTATAGCTCTGTGGTCTGAAGATAACATAACCCATCATTTTAATACAGTTATTTCCTTTAAAAATTTGGAAAGTTTTCACCATGAGGACAATCAACACTCGATATATGATCTATTTTAATAGGAGTGAATGCATGTGATAACATGATATGGGTTAGTATAGAGTTGATTAGTAATTTTTTTTTAAGAAATACCGTTTTTAAATTAGTATTCTCCTGTCTTATAAGCACACATTTCATTTCTTTGGTTTATTTTTTTATTAGAGATATTAAGCTTTGAATTTGGTACTTGGTTACTTAGTTTACATATATGGTTATAAAACTAAGCTGCATTTTATAACAATGGGGGTGTTAAGGGGTGCATTTTTTTTTTAATAACTTATTTCTATGTCAAACCTATTGAATATCTTGTATTTTCAAAAATTGACACAAACTAAATCATTTTGTAGTTTATTAAATTGGGGTATTTATTGGCATACCCAATTTGTAGTCATATGCTGTTTAGTATTCATTGTGTTCATATTTCAAAGAAAACTTTTTTTTAGGTTGGGGGGGCCGGGGGATAATGAAAGTGCTGAAGTTGTCAGTCAGCCTTTTTAAATAACTTGTTTTCATACAACCTTCCTGTTGGCTCATTTTTATGCATTGCTCTGGCATAGCTAGACATTTTAATAATAAAACATTATTTAAAACCAAATTAAAATTTAAACAATCTAGATGAACACTTTTAAAATGTATTATTTCATCTCACTTGCTCGTGTACAAGACTGTTTTAACAGCGGTTCTCCTCTCTGTCTCTAGCTCCATAGGATAGAGTATGTTCATAGTCGACACTTAATCTACAGGGACGTCAAGCCGGAAAACTTCCTCATAGGTCGGAGTACCACTAAAAAGGACAAGGTCATCCACATAATAGGTAGGTTTAAAACTGTTATTGTTTTCAATAACCCCGGTCGATTATGGTTAAGTGTTGGTTACTAGCTTCGTCTCCAAACACTGACTAAGATTCTCATCAAGTTTGATCATGGGGTTTTACCAGGGTTGCCACGCACTTGGAAAACTAGGATAAAACAGTGAATTTTTGGTGTCTGAAGAAAAAAAAACCTGGAAAACTGGGGGAATTTTCAAAAATCAGCTAAAAATTAACTGGAATATTTGTTAATTTGGGACATTTAACTGAAAGTATAGTAGGTCTAAGATGGATGAAAAAGTTAACTGAAGACTTTAGCACATTGATTCAATCATGTGTTACTACCTCTTAAACAAGGGTTGTGAAATAACAGAAGATGTATTCCCCCACCAGTCTTAAATAATCCTGTTTTTTTTTAAGAGACATAACTTCACACATTCAGTCTGATGAATACAACTAAATTGAAAAATAATTACTATAAAAAAATCTCTTATCAACCTGATACCAATTTCGCCAAAGCAAATCGAATGATGCAGATAACCACATTTCAACACATTCTGGTTTGAGCGTAATCTTTGATTTAATTTCTCTTTTAATCAGCCGTGACATGAGCTCTTAATTAATCTGACACTGAAAGTGCTGCCATTAGTGTTTCAAACTGAAATATAATAATGGTAGCAATAAATACTCTGACCCACTTCGATGGTCGAATGGTCTAAGGCGTCACGGTCGCAATAGACCGGACTGCCGACAGAAGGGGGAGATCAGGGTTGTAATCCTGCTTGGCTTTACTGAGGGGTGGTTTCTCATACATGGTTTTCTACTCCATCTCCACACAAATATGGGTACATTTCCTCAAATTCAATCTTAGATCTCTAACACAATGGTGTAGGGTAACTAGTACATAGCGTACAGCCCAAACGAGTAGCAAGGCGCAATGCTAAAAATAAATTGAAAATGTAGAAACATTTTGGGGGCGTGTGGGGGTAACCTCAAGCTAATACTTATAACTCCACAGGCACAAAGTAATAACTGGCATTTGTTATTAGTTTTTGATGGTTAGTTATATTTTTGTTTCCAGATTTTGGCTTAGCGAAAGAGTACATAGACTTAGAAACAAACAAGCACATCCCATATCGGGAACACAAAAGTCTGACAGGAACGGCGAGGTACATGAGTATAAACACCCACCTAGGGAAAGGTAAGTGCTTTCTCTACTACACATAACTTTCAGTACAATTCTCTCATGGATCGATATATTATCTGAGATTAAAAAAAGTTACTAGATCTACTTTCACATATTAGGTGACCTGGTGGTGTAGGGGTAAGGTGTCAGACCTCTGTGCTGGGGGTCCGGGGTTCAATCCTCGGTCCCGGAACAGATTTATCTGATTGCCAAACCCTTCCTTCACCTCTGACAAGGCGTGTATTAATCACAACTTGTGAATGTGTGGAATGCCAGGCCTCCACCGTGGTTCGGATCCCACGTTAAACTGTAGGTCCTTCATTTCATCTCACAATCACCTTACCATTGCACATTAGCGTAAGTTCGTATAACCGAAAGGGTAGTAAGACGTGGTGCTAATAATAATAGTAATCTAAGTCAAGGGTGGCCAACAGGCTGATCTCACAGTAATTTTCAGTCGATTGCATAAAAAAACTATGTCGTCACAAAAAGGCAAGCTTACCTTGCATTATACCATTATGATACAGCTTATAAGATAGGGCCAAGGTGTAGTCAATCAAGGTAAGAATGCTAACTTTGAGATTAGATGGAATGTCTTTATCATTTATTTATTTTATGTATTTTATATGAATCCAGGTAGATAGATAGGAGTAAATATTGAATAACAAGGTGTATAGAAAAATAATCATTAAAAGTCGAGTGGGGAAACGAAGGGTGATTGCAGGACCTTTGCTAAACGTAAAAGTCGATTATGGCCCTAAAGAGGTTGTTGACCCCTGATTTAGGTTATAATTTTTTTAAATCTATTTTAAATAATCCATGCAAAGTGGCTTGTGATGTGAGGGTTGTTTCACTGTTCCAGAACAGAGTAGGCGAGATGACCTTGAAGCGCTAGGTCACATGTTCATGTACTTCCTTAGAGGCAGCTTACCCTGGCAGGGGCTAAAGGCAGACACTCTGAAAGAGCGCTACCAGAAGATAGGCGATACCAAGAGGGCTACTCCTATCGAAGTCTTGTGCGAGGGGCATCCTGGTGAGGAAGTTTTTGATTGTATCAGCTTTTTGAACACATTTCCTCCAAAGTTTGATTCACACACTATATGTCGTATTAACGTAACATCACGTACCTGGCAGCATCAAATCAAATCACTACACAATTCACACTCAACGGGAGGTGAATGTTAGTTTTCTGTAACATTCTGGTGATAGCGGTTTGCTTTTACAACACATTCTACTGGATATTGTCTGCTGGTCCCTGCCAGTGACGGTCCGTGACCTTGCCGCTCAGTATGAGAGCTGTACATTAAAATATATTGAATAATTTTTTTGACACAACATGGTAAGTGATACTACGCTAACGCGACAAAAAGTGTGAATTAAGCTTAATTCTTTTTTACTTTTATTATTGGTAAAACTTAAATTCAAGGTCGTGAATCTATAGTTAGTAAATAAACAGGAGAACACCGATTATATCAACTAATTTGCGACAAAGGTGGTTCAGATTATTTAGAAAATCTTAAGAGAGCTATAATCGGGGGGGTGATGTGCTTGTTAACCAGAGGAGATGGCGACGTACCTGCGCTATGTGCGGCGGCTGGACTTCTTTGAGACGCCCGACTATGAGTACCTGCGCAAGTTGTTCCAGGACCTGTTTGAGAGGCGAGGCTACGTGGACGACGGAGAGTTTGATTGGACGGGGAAGACCATGGTAAGTATGTTGTCTCTTTTACCTCCATCCATGTGTGTCTTTATCTGTCCAGCTCAGCTTGGCCTAGACCTAGATTGCATGGCATGGGAATTCATTCAACAGGCATCGTCACAATAACTAATTGTTAGTAATGTCTGTATGGTGTTTGTTAACTTAGGTTTTTATTATTATTATTTTAAGTATTTAACATGTACTTTCTGAAACAACTGATTACATCAGAACACAAATTATAAAATAACTTAAATATAACGCAGACACAACACCCAGTCCCCAGCCGTTAATTCATCACTGGAAGGAGAAACCTACAAATCATCAACAATACATTTTTCGGCCACTCCGGGAAACGAAACCAGGACCCTCATAGCTCAGTAGAAACTCACTACCAAATGAGCTAAAGAGTCGAACTTGACTTATGCTAGCTATTTTAAATATATGGAAAAAAATAGCGTCTGGACAAGGGAATTGAACCTTGGCTCTTTGACTTGGTGCCCCAAATCTCTACCACTGAGCTATCCAGGATTCTTCGCATTGTCGTCATATGAGTGCCTCTCATTGCATATAAGTCCTGGATAGTTAAGTGGTGAAACATTGGTGCAGTGAGCTTAACGCCTCTGGTTCTATTCTTGAATATGTTTAGCGATCTTAAAACTATATTTAAAATTAATTAATGTGAATAGATGTCATCCATTACCAATAATAATTTCAACCAATTGAACTTTAGCAATGCCACAATTATAATTAAAACTTTTTTTAATTTACTTTTAAAGTGCTCGAAAATTCTAGCATTTAAATATGTCAATAATTATGATTCATGCTTAAGTGATTATTAAAAAAATTAAGGTTTTTAGTTCAACATATATTTAATTAGTTCTGTGGCCGATAATTTCCTACCACACATAAGCATCAAAAGTTCTATATTAATGCAAAAAAAATTTGAAGTTGGTTGAGACACACATAAATAGACACAATTATCCTTTAAATTGCCATCAGCTCGATTGATGTATCTAAACATTTTCCCTTTTAAGGATTAATAGGGATATGATCGACTGTACTGCTGGATAGGGATGCATTTTGGGGTGTTACTTCTTTGCTTCTCACCAGGGCTGTGGAGTCTTGAGTTGGAAGCAATTTCGGGTCAGAATCGGTAAAAATGTACCGACTCCGGGCTCAGGCTTCGAAATTAAAACTTATATTACCATAACAATATTTTTATGCTTTTTTTTTTTTACTATTCAGGACCAAAATTTCTAGTTTTGATTGACAAATATATTTAAATATCCCTTCACAATGCCAAATAAGCTTCCCATGAAGTCATCTGTATTGAAGCTTTTTATTGCAGTCAATTTGTTATTATTAATTAATATACATTAGCAATTTATGAAAGAGTCAAGAGTCAGACAGTATAAAAAGTAGAGGAGTCGAAGGCTTGGCGTACTGACTCCACAGCCCTGCTTCTTGCGATTCACTGGCATGACCTTGTCTCGAATTTGGGCGTTCTCAAGTTTCCAGGGCTAGAAAATTAAAGAAATTCACTCATTATTTTTACACTAAAGTTTACAAAACAAAACGATGAATAAAGTTTTAAACCAAAGATAAAACCTTAAAAAATAATTTTAACTCTTGTTATAATAGTTGTATTTTTTGTACTATACAAACACTGTTTCGTTAAGTGCTGCACTTAGTGTTTTTTGTTTTTGTTTGTACAAAAGTATTTTTCCTAACTGATCTATAAAAGTTGTTCACTATTGGTCTTGTGTAGAGAAGTCGTGCATGGTTTGTTTCACTAGGAATGTGAAGAACGGGAATGAAAGCATCTTTTCTCTAAAATGACTCAAAACTTTGTGTGTGTTGTTTCTTTCTCCCTTTGCATGCTGCACTTGTCTCTGTCTAGCCCACAAACTTTAATTCCCTGCGGCAAATCAGGAATGCTCCGCCTTCCCATCTAGGGAAAACTAAGTCGCAAAAGGTCAGTACTAATCAAAATGTTGACTTTATAAGTAGTCTTATTCAAGTTAGTTTTAACCCTTTTAGCGCTCTACAAGCATATATGATCGGCCTTATAGATTTGCGCCAATTACCTGATGAATAAGAAGGGAGTTTATTATTTCACTAGAATGTAAACATTCTTCTTTACTAGGCCGCTTACCCACTGGTCAAAGCAAAACCATCAATAAACAAAACATTTTATTCGGCGAACAAGAAGAACTGTTTTGACAAAGAAATTTATATTATTTTTAAATTGGAGCATCCCCACATACCAAAACTGTGTGGTTTCTTGAACACCTAACAACTGTTTAATGAAGTCTAACTGTACAATGTTTGATGGAAATGTTCGAAGAACAAAGCAAACTACGCATCCACGATTTACCCACTTCCTCTACGTTTGTGAATATTCCTGTAGTACGTCACAACCTTGTGTTTGTGTCTCATCATATTTGTGATTTCCAATATTTGCGTGCACGATTTACCCACTTCTTCTACGTTTGTGAATATTCCTGTAGTACATCACAACCTTGTGATTAATATAATCATGACAGAAGTGACTGAAGTAGACTGCATGGTATAAATAGGATGAGACCAAAACAAAATTTTATTCGCAGCCTTTATCTCCTTCAAGTAAGAGAACACAAAGGGTAGAAGAGATAACTAAATCCATGTCTACCTCGCCCATTATCATCATGTTATCTACTGAAGGAAATTTTGTTTTCTTTTTAAGAATTTCTTGTTTTGTCTGATTTATCACACCATAGAACACTTGTTCAAGGCAGTTGTCTGAAACCATTTCAATTTTTTTTTATTTTTGCCAGTAGTTAAGCTGCCTTATAGAATAGTAAAGAAAGATAAAAATGACTGAAAAATCCGCTTCATAAAAAACCGTTTAGTGGTTTTTCTTGTTCAACATGACAAAAATTATTAAATAGCTGTGGCACTAAAAGGGTTAATACCTATTTTTTAAAATAACAGTTTTTAGCATCTAAGGATCAAATATTTGTATACTATTTGAATTTATCTTCTTCTTTTTTCTTTATGCCAGAAAAAAATATTATTTTAATTCACTTTGCTAGCTGAACATCATAAAATCATAACCCACTTATTGATTGAAGTATTTATGTATACTGTGATTATCTTTTATTTTTAAAAATCTTGGTTTAATTATAACGGTGTGTAACGAAATATTATATTTTTGCTTTTTTTATATCCAACATTTTGTTTGAAAACAAGCATGGTGTAGGGCAGTATTTCCCGAACTGTTGTACGTGTACCCTCTGAGGAGTGTGTGGGATGTGCCATTGATTTTATTAACAATCATAAATGTTTTTAGAATAGCAAGTTTGATGTATACAAAAAAAGACATAGAATTTGACGTGATGTCATGAATTTTATAAAACTTTCTTTCCCTCTTGTTTGGATTATCGTTAAGCTTCATTAAAACTGGGAATGATGGTTTATACATTATAAGAAGTACTGGGAGGTTTACATTTTTGACGATGGCCCAGCGAAATAGGTACTCAACTGGTGAAAGTTTGGGAAACATTGTTTTGGTAGGGAAGCTACCTATAGACTTATAATCATGGCTTTAAGTTTGACATAAAATTGGTGTCATTTTGTTTTAGGACAGGGGTCGGCAACCTTTTGGTAGTGATGTGCCATGGTTATTGCACAGTCGCTCAGCATACCAACCAAGCCCACCCGAATCGTTTATATTTTTATCCTAGCTAACTAGTACAACTTGTAAAACAAATTTAAGTTGATCTTATAAAATGTAAATGTAACAACATGCTTCTAAATTAAATACATTAAATAACTACTGTTTCTTGAATATCTAACAATTTAAATATAAATCAGAATAATTACTAAAGTGTTTTGCAAAATTTAAGTTCTGAAAACATTATTTTTGAAATTTTGAAACATTAAAATTGAATCATTGAAACATAAAACACATTATTAAAATTATTACTCATATAAATGGTTTTAACTAAAAACAAAGTTTTTATATTATTTTATTCAAATCGCTCAGTGTGTCATTAAAAATTGTCCCGCATGCCAAATTTGGCACATTTGCTGTAGGTTGCCGCCGACGCCTGTGCTAGGATGTTATATATTCATAACAATGTCCTGTACACAGTTTTATTTTGTTAAAATACTCGATTTGTGTTTAACATCGTTGTAAGCAACGGATAGAAAAGGAGCCAGTTAACATGAGACCAAGCATCAATCAATATAAACCTAAAGTAATATTAATGGTGTATTAAAATATAATCACTGTTGGCCGCAAACAAATGTGTTTCATATTTTGTACAGTAATGTAAAGTAAGTGATAGTGAAGGAAGTCAACCTGAAAGGATAGTTAGGTTAGGCCTAGATAGGAACAGGCACATTTTTCTCTTCATTTCATATTTCACTTTTAACACTTACGTCTGCGGCTACACATTTATTCTAAATTTTCAGAATTATTCCTTTGGGGTTAGTCAAGTGTTAGGTAAATAAGCAAATTTTTGGCCATTTTGGATCCCCACCCCTCACTACCCCTCCATCTTGCTTACCTTATAGTTTTCAACTTTTTCTGTAATTTGTTCACAGGAATAACCATTATTTTTCATGCACTTTATAAATCGATGGTAATTATTAACAAAGAGGTGTAAATTAATGGTGAGAAATAGTTCACAATAAATACTTTTGTAAAATGTATTTAAATTTATTATACTAAACCGGTAAAATTTTAAAAACGTTAAACATATCTATAATTTTTTTTAATTTACCCTTAGTTAAAATTATATTTAAAGTAGATTATTATTATAGCCATCAAGAACTATACTACTTTTTATCTGATGACCAGGGTTTATGGATCCACGTCTTGACACTTTTAGTTAATATGTGTTCATTTGGGGTCGCTGGGTCACACTGCCATTTTTGCCTGTGTAAGCATTGTTCTGATCCCCCCTTAAAGCACTTACATAATACTTGAATGACCCCTTTTTCATATAGAAAGTATGTGTCACTTTATATGAAAAAAGAATATTTCTGAAAATCTACTAATATTCCACCCATCTGTACTCTACGCCCGGTGGTATAGTTAACCTACTGTGTGTGGTTATATTCTAGTCAACTCCAGTGGGATCGCTACAGACCGGTCACGAGATCGTCGTGTCGCCCAATCGAGACAGACACGCTGCGGCCAACAAGGTAAAAAAAACTTTACAGGCATACACCTTTGAATAGACCTTCCCACTCACCCACTCCTCAGAAAAATATGGAGTCCCAAAAACACCTCGCTGGGTACCGTAATGATCTTTTATTTGTTTTATTCTAACAAAATATTAATTAGTTGTATGTCGTGGAAAAGTACACATTTTGTCTTGATTCTTATGTAAAATACACTACACTCCACTGTGATATTTGGGTTAGAAAAATCCATTTCATCCAATATATGATTTTTGAGAGAGAGAGAAACTATTCATATTTGAACTTTAAAAACTGATTGATTATATCACAGATAATAAATTTGCTAATATATGTGTTATAAATGTGTGTATCCCATCCGATTTAATCTGAATATTAGGAAACACAAAGTGTAGAAAATATTTTCTGCTCTTAAACATATTTACTTTCATAATTTCAATATTAAGTGGAGTTGAGGGGCATATGTAATTTCGTGGGATTTTGAATTAAGAGAAGTTACAACTACTGGGTGTGCATTGCAACTGAATAATATGATCATAAATTACCAGGTGTTTTGTCTGAATATGTGTTAGGGGGTATGTGTGATGTCATACTTCCAAGATGGCAGCCGCTACAGTTTATCAACCAGAATTTGATCCTTAACTCCTTTCAGATTGATCCTATAAAATATTTTAATTACCCTTTTTTTCATTCACCATAAAAAAAATCAATGAAGAATTTGTGATGTCTCTTGTTAAAAAACTATATCTCTACTATTCTGTTTTCCGGTGTAATTTCCTGTTTGTAGTTCCTTATTCATGATTTCTAACATTATTTTCCTTCTATTTTGTTACAGGTTATGGTAATTGGTAGTAGTGTTCTGTTAAGAAAATATAAACTGCTAAGAAAATATAAAAGAAATTTAAGAGCAATTGAAGCATGAAATTGGTTTCTATCTTCTAGTAATTTTTTTTTCTAAAATGTTGATACCTTCAGTTATTGAAAGTCATTAAAAAGTAACTTGCACCACCAGCAGCAAAAAAAAAACATATAAAAGACTTTTCTTTGTGTATCTTATACCTTAAAAAAATAAATCTCCCCTAGTTAATCCAAACTGTTATGAAAAGGTTTTATTGTGTATTAAGAAGATAGTCGAGTGGAAATATTGTGAATACTTGAACATAAGTTCTCGATTAGTCAAATTAACACCTTAAGAACCGAAAAATGAAAGAATCTTGGCATTGGAAATGCTACAAGCAATGTGGTCATATGGCAAACGTGGATTGAAGCAAAGGATGAAGAGCAGCTATGTAAGCCAAAGCTACACTAAAAGATCAAAATTACCTATGTGCGATATAAATAAATGCGTCTATTGCAATAAAGAAGGAAAAAGAAGAAATCAATCATATTTGGTAGCAAATAGCAGGAATTTGTTTTCAAGATAGCGGTAGAACTGCCTAACAATAACATATTGAAGATTCGTCTAAGCGATTGTAGAAATCCTGGGGACCCTCACTTAAAGGAAATTGTATACCACACGCTATGTTGGGACACACATGTAGTGAATGTCTTGTGGCACAAACCTACACTAATTGGAGATATGCAGCCAAATTCATTGTCTTACAAAGAAACAAATGTTTAATTTGTATCTTCATTCAATGACTTTCTCCTTCAAGGCAACGCAACAAAAATGGCTGAAATATAAAAGCTCTACAGGAAAATTGCTGCTAACAATGGCTTAAGAGGAGAAAAGATGAAAACTAGAAAACAAATCAAAAGTTTTGTACAATAAGTGCTTGAATGAATTGTAATTATCTTTAGTAATCCCAAAGGGTAAATTAACCTCAACGAGCCTCAATGAAAATAACAGCAGATGTTGGACTAACTAATGCAGAATAAGAATTTGAGCATATTGAGAAAAACATGAGAACCCTTCTTGAAGCAGTTGGAATTTTACAGAGAGCCATACTAAATTGTGAAAATTCACTGGAAGTTTTGAAGAAGTGAATTTGGCAGATGTTGTTCCAAAGGAAGTTGTTCTTTTCTTACAAGTGTTGCTGTCAAGGACACATGAATATGAGAAGTACTTCCGAACAGAAGGATACCACTAATGAACAGGGCTCATAAATTGTCACAGATGTTCATTTATAAAATGCAATCATTAAGACAAGCTTTCTACGCAAACACTACTACCACATGGCATATACCTGATAAATGCCCTTGCAAGTATAAGTTGGGTTCATAATGCACACAGCAAATTCATCATTCAATTCTTAACATCTTTGGAGCTCCTATAGATTATGCTGGAGTCCTTTGGTTTGAGACTCTGATAACAACATAGGTGGTAGAACTGTTGGGTGTGTGTGGAGGATCTTAAGTTCCCTCAGAGTTGGTAAGAGGCATATTTGTCCTTTGGGCTGCGGACAGCGTTGCCTTAATCGAGGATATCCTATACGGCAAAGGAACTCTGCACAGCACAGCTATGGTTATCTATCTGGAGGAGGAGAATGATGGCCTAATCCCAATTAAAATATCAGGACCATCACTCAATGTTAACATTGACTAATCCTGTGATATATGATGGAAATTAACTCATAAATAAATGCCGTTTTTAATTAACAAACTTAGAGGGACACATCACGAATGACAGAAAAATGATGTTTAATAAACAACTAGTTCAATGAAGACCAGATTAAATCAGACAGTTGTAGCCTGTGGGCAACAATGAACAAAGAGAACCTTAAGCTGTGTAAAAGTGCACACAAAGTTACAGAGATTAAAGTATCAGAACACATATAATTCATTGTTCACATGTTTGCTGATTGCTTCAAGAAGTCGAACTGCCGTGGATCTACAGAAATGCCCGAGTGATTATGAATTCTATGCAGTACCTCTTTCAATGTTCAACTTAGATGTTACAATTATTTTACCTTCAGACAAAAGCAAGCTGATACATATACTGTAAGAGCAACAACATACAGAGGTTTCTTCATTTTTTACTGAGGACAGATTATCTCTTCCAGAGCAAACGATTTCAAAATTATATTCAGCAGCTGTCTTTCATGTGATGGTAGAATTGCAAGCACTGCCAAACCAGATATGTGAAGATATGCTATGATCTAGCAATTGAACTCGACAAGAAAATAGAACCTTATCTAATTAAGTATGATGAAACTCATTTGGTATTTGATATCTAATTAGAAAATTTACTCCAGAACTCAATGCGAAAGAAAAGAGTAGGAACAGCAACAGCTTTAGAGTACAAAATTACTGATACCAAAAGTATTGAAAAATTTACCATGAGCCCCCTCCTATTGAATTTCAAAACTAAATATGAGTTAATAACATACCTCTCAAATAAATCAAGTCATCATACACGAGGATAAAAATAAATCTCAAAATCTGTTAGCCATTTGGAGAAATGAAGCCAAGTCATCAGATGAAAATGATGTTGGAAATCTTAAAAGCACACAAGGAGGCAGATACAAAAATAATTCCGCACTCTCTTTATGTATCACGTTGTCACCTGACACCGATTTTTGTTTCATTTCACTATGGGGGTCACCATTTTCCCCCTCCGACAGCCTGTTTGTCACAGGTGTTGGAACTTATATAAGATTTAAAGATATCATAAGTGTGTGCTCCTGCTTGGGGTCTACAAAAGTGAAGGGATTACTAGCTATTCAGAGTGTGATGTTACCATGTGTCTTACGAAGAAAGGGAAACTAGTTTTCAAGACTTAGAATTTAAGAAGTAAAATGAAACCTTTCATTGAGCGATTCATTTGTCAAGTCTGCTAGCCAGTAACAAAGTTTTTGGACATTGGTTAGCTGCGTTAGTAGATGTTAAAAAAAGAGAGAGAGAGAGAGAGAAATGCAAACTGAAAATCTGGTGCCAACCAGATCCTCTTTAACACCATACATTTTAAGGCCTCGCTACCAGTTGATAGAGGAAAGACATGTTGATAAACAACATACAAATCTCCCAGAGCCATCACAATTCGATTGGGAGAAATATTCTCTTAGTATGTGTAGGCTTCTATGTGCACCACAAGCAATAATGCAGCTGATATGATGTGCATGTGCATTGCACATTCTGAGCTCAGTCATCGAGGTGCATAGGACTATGCAAGTGTGAGGGTCTCCGATAACGATGTTGCAAATAATTTAAAATGAACTCTGGGACTCAGAAGATGACCTCTAAAACCTTCATTTATCTCTTCAAATGTAAATAGATATTGTGGCTTTAATAAATAGTATATTTCAAGGAGAACGTTGCAAATTATTTCACACCTTCCAATTTAGTGAGCATACAGTCGAAGGCTTGTGATGAAGGTTATATCTCGGAAACGTTAAAATATATCAAGATATGCCTTATAAATTTTATTCCCTTTTTTCATGTTTAACAAAAAAAGGTACCTAGCATATTTTTCATAGAATCACCCTAAAAGTAGTAACAGATTCAAAAATAAATTAGTAAATGTAACGCCAGCCACCTTGAATTAATGGTGTCACACAAGCCCTCCACCTCAAATTCAGACAAAACACCTGTCATATTTTTCCTTCATTCACAATCCTCAGACTAGATTATTGTAACAGATGCCCCTACACTCTTAAATTTATCTCAATGTTTTGTTTTTTTATAGTGAACATATACATTAATTGAAATTAAATTAACAGTTTGGGTGCTTAATTTGTCCAAAAATTAAGTTAAGTCTCAAATAGCCAGTATAATGTCACTGAAACTTACAAATAACTCGGAACTAAAGTTTTTTTTTTCACCCCCTAGCAATCCATCTTTAACTATTATCAATATTAAATTATCAAACTTAATTCAAATAAGAATTGTGTTAATAAATGAAATTGGTCTTGATGTACTTGTTATCTCACAGCAAACTAAACCAGGGTTCACACGCTCACGGCCCGCGGGCCGCATCTGTCCCACAAGACATGTCTGAGTCTATTTCAAACTAAGTTATATTTTTTATCGCTTTTATTACTTGACTGTGGGAATTTTTATCTACCCAATTAAATATATACTTCATAGAGTATTTTACTTCCTCGCGTAAACTCCTGGGAAAAGCTATTGAATATTTTAAATATACAGTAATGATTTTAAATATATATAATCACAAAGCTAGAATATACCCTACATTGGTGGGTGTGCAGATTAAATGTCGGGCTCTTATGGTCTAGTATTTAGGTGTTGATGAGGTAGGCAAGGGTTTGAATTCCAGCCGAATATACAGAGAGTTGGTTTTCCTAAATCGTTCCTCACATTCCCTTCACTTAAATGCTGTTTCATTTCTTCTAAATTATGTCTTCTCATTATCTTACCCCTTAACGTTATTAAAATGCGCATAGTCTGGAGGGGTTGTAAGATGCGCCTCAAAAACAATAGTACAGAATAAATTGAATGAAGCAAACATGTTTTATAGTGTGTGGCCCGCAACACGCCCTGAGTTTGAGACCCCTGAACTAAACAATCTAAACACTCGAGTAACCCCGAGTGTGGGTTGCCCCCTGCTCTTGTCTCCAAGAGTCACCTGTTGTTCTTTGTTTGTGCTTGGAGGGCCAGGAGTTCTTCACATATGAGGATGATGATTTAGAAGAGGGAGACACTGTGTTGATTCTACAGGTCAGACTTCCTGTCCATCTCCCACCCCTCCCTATTACGACTCTTGCTTGCTATTTTGGTTGTAGGTCCCAGCGGCCGTCGACTGAGATAAACCCCTTCCATCATTCCGTTTTCCTGGTCACACAACCCTCGAGTAATTGTTAGGTAGCTACCAAACATGTGTTTAAAATTTATACTCACAGTGGCTGAGAAACATTCCCTGTGTATTAGTCTGTAAATGAATTAGTCTTAGTACCTCATTGATGATGCCATTCATTTTTATAATGCCTAGAGAGAAAAAAAAATTGTGGCAGCGGGGATTTGAAAATGTAATGTTTCAACTTTGCAGTCTGTTATTTGTTTAGTATTTTTTATGGGCTCATGATAAGTTTGATTGAATTCCCTTAGCTTTCAGATGTGTGCTTTTAAGATGTATTTTGTTTTAGAGAAAACTATATAGACAGCATTGGTGTAGTTGTGTGTAGAATGTTATGAATTATTAACTTTTGTATTGCAAGACAAATTAATTTGCTTTTGTTTGTAGTTGTGAGTTATGATCTAATACAAGAAAAATAGATTTAAACTAATTTTTACTTATACTCTTTAAATTTAAAAATAACACCTGGACAGGGAAATCAAACCGAGGACCTTTGGCTTACTACGCCAACTTATTACCACTGAGCTATATCCAGGGAGACGTCCTGTGCCCGGGGTAATTCTTCACTCATATTTTTAAGGCAGTCTCTGATGGGCATGTGAATATCGTCAGCTACATGAGCAATTGATTAAGATTGCAAGCTATCATATAACGCAGCCACCTTTGACTCGGGAGAGTTCTTTGTTGCCAACAGTACAAAGATAAATCTACTAATGTGCATACCATGATGGATTAAATAGACACGCTATTATTTTTAATTGCAACGCTTGTTTTATAATTGTTTCAAATGATTGTGAGATAAACTATATACATTTTTATTTTATATAATTTATTCTAAAAAAGCTACAGAAAACAAATGCCTTTAATTCTTGATAAAACTTTCATGATATTTAATAGAAACTTAAAGAACTAAAATTGGATTTGTGTTGACCAGAAGAAGCAAGGCTTACTCAACAATTATCTCAATTTATTATCCAATATTACAAGTTATTTGCGAGTTTGTAAATAGACATCAAAGGATTTATTGGTGTTTTTTTTAATCATGGGCAAAAAGGGTTTAAAGTTTCAGTAAATATTTCATAGATGAAGAAAATTTGCTGAAATTATTGTAATGGTATGTGATGAATTTCTATACATCTATCAAAGCTAGTGGTTCAACTGTTTGTTGAAATAACCATGTTTTTTTATAATATTTTTTTACTGTACCAAAACAACTTTAATATTTTAAACATTTTTAAGGAATTGGGTGGGGGTGCATTATTTATAAAAACAATAGTCAAAGTGGCTTCCTTTTTTTCCTTCCCTTTACTAACATTATTGGATATTTTTTGTCTCTGATTCTCTACTCGATGAAACTTTTAAGGGTATTTTCATTAAAATTGGACACCAAACATTACCACAAAATTTATCATGTTTTAATTCAATATTTAGATTATATTCATAAAAATAACAAGTTTCTAGAAACTTTTAATCTCGGCACCTAAGAGAATTTTTATTTTTTATTAAAAATGTTTGATTTGAATCTTTTTAACCATTTTATTTACTTGTAAAAAAATTATTATTTTATGAGAGACAATATTCAGTATTCAGCACCTGGTGTCCTCTTTTAAGTGTAGACCTCATTATTGGAATAATAATATATGTTTTTAAGGAACTCTGTCCGGTTGTGTGCATGAAGGGGTTTGGGGATGTTTGCCGTGTTTCCGCCCTCCCCTCCCCCCGAGTTTGCTGAGTGCATGTTGTCTTGTGTGTCCCGCAGGGCGGTGGTAAGGGAGTCCCCGCGTGGCCAGACGTTCCCAAACAGACTAACACATTAGGAAATTTGACTCCCGCAGACAGGCACGGATCTGTTCAGGTGAGAACACGCCCTAGCGCTGGCTTCATTGAAGCCTGTGCGGATCCAACATTTTCAATTTGCATTCAAATCTGAGTCAAAAATGTTATCATGGAAAATTTTTCAAAATTCTTTATTTTATAATTAATTTTTTTTAATCCATTAAAACTGCGTACAAACAATGAATAGGTTATAATTATTAAAAAATTTCAAGTTTCTATGGTTAATTTAAACATGGTGAGTTGATCCGTTAAAATAAAAATAAAATTTAAATATGGCCACATGACTCTGCTAATATGGATTTTCACTTTTAATGTTTGGTTCTTAGATTTGAATTTTTAAATTAAATTAAGTTTAATTCTATTAAATCCAAATCTTTGATAACTTCATATTTGAAGTTTTGAATCAGATTCGAATCATTTACATAATATATTAAAATTTGAAATTTTGAATAAAATATAAACCTTATTTAGATTTTGGATTCAAAATTTTGGAGCTTCGCACAGGTTTACCTATATCGCATGATGTTATGATTGTTACTATTCATAACAAGCAAATCTTCTTCAAAATCAAATAATATTTATGTTTTTATGTCGGAAATATATACTCAATATAACCATTTTTTAAATCTAAATAACTAATATATTATATAGGTGTCATGTATCCTATTTTCCTTGATTCCAATTCCTTAACATTTATAATCCATACAAAACGGATGGAACACACTTATAAGAATATATTAAAATTTTTCAGTACTGAATTGAAACAGATGAAAGAATTACTAAAGGTGACAATTTAAAACTTCTCTTCTGAATAAAGATATTTCATTTAAATACCAGCACTTTCATCTGCTGGTAGTTATATAATAATGGGGGAAAAAAGGAACTATTAAACAATTAAGTGAAAATTGAATTAAAGAAAACTTACCTATGAAAAGAGTAGGAATGCGTGACATCTTTTTCCTTTATTCTAACTATTCCAATTCACAAAAGGATTATTTTATATTTAATAATAAACAAAAAAAAGCTAAAACTGTATTTTTTTAAATGAGAGTATTTATCATTTAGCTCAGTGGATTCCACCCTTTAACATATTTCAGACTCCCTGAAGTTAATGATAGTTCACCACGGTTCCCTTAATCTCCCGCACCACACAAGGGGAAATTAAAAACCTGCTCACACATTTCTAGCATTCTACATAATACATTTCATATTAATAAAAGAAAAAAAGATACAGTCAGGGGAACAAAACACAGATGTTTAATCGAATTGTGAATAGTGAATATTTTTATATGATGTGAAAATACAAATAAAGAATAACTTAAAAATCTAGATTTGTTTCGCAATCTAGATAAGTTTTAAATCATATCACTAAAATTTGTTTTATAATGACTCGTTAACTCTGTCACAACCACTTGTGGTAGGCGTAACTTTAAGATGGGCTTGTCTTATGTTTCAAAAGTGAATGTGTACCAAAAAAAAAAGTTTAAAAACTTAATTTCTGCCGCTAAGAATTAAGAAATATATAAAAATCTTTAGTGATAAATAAAATGATAGAATATTAGGAAAATGATAGAGCACAAATAAAAGTAACAACACTGACACATATTTACACACACTTCAATATTTCGAAGCTATTGTAGGAAGATGCTACAATAGCTTCGAAATATTGAAGTGTGTGTAAATATGTGTCAGTGTTGTTACTTTTATTTGTGCTCTATCATTTTCCTAATATTCTATCATTT
This sequence comes from Timema bartmani, assembly GCA_902151455.1. Classification (NCBI taxonomy): domain Eukaryota; kingdom Metazoa; phylum Arthropoda; class Insecta; order Phasmatodea; family Timematidae; genus Timema; species Timema bartmani. The sequence continues at coordinate 24,543 of CABFWB010001789.1, forward strand.
TATTTATCACTGAAGATTTTTTGCTCAATGCACTTTTTTCATACATAATGAAATATATAAAAAGTATTACCAGTATACAACAATGTGTTAAGATATAAAACAATAGTTTTTAAATCTGAGCAATTTGTTTGACTGATTGTAGATGAACAATCCCCCCCCCCATGGAAAGTCTTTTACATATTTACCTTTCTCTACCTTTCTTTGTTTTAACAAAGCAAAATATAGGGCATGAAATGACTGTGTTCTAAGAGTAACTATCTCAAGATATTAATATTTCCCATTAATATATCCTAATATTATGGGTGTGCCAAGTCCACTTTTTACATTTGAAGTTGTCATATTGAATATATATAGAACATTTCCAAAGTCAAAGCTAAAATTTTTGTTGGAAAAAAAAATATATTTATTTAACTTTCGACACTAAACATGATTTAGAAAATATTTTATTGTAAAATAGATCAGAATATTTTGTCCTCGGTTGATAAATCAAGCTACTATCACAATATTTAATTAATTCAATCCTTTTTTTTTTTTTTTTGACATTAATTTGTAACGTACACTCGGTTTGCCCTGAAAGGTAGCATTCTTACCTTGACTAATTACACTATGGCCTTATCCCATAAGCCTCACCATAGTGGAACCGTACAAGGTAAGCTTGATATCCTTTCAGGGTAAACGAAGGGTATAACTACACAAGACTGGAAAGAAATAAGTATTAAATTTACATATATTGGATGTCAATATTTTTTATTAGAGTTGGGTCGAATCCACTAGTTTGCAAATTTGAATCTCAAATCAGACTCTACAATTAACCTTGAAATTATAAATCATGAATCTAAATCTTGATAAAAAATCATGAACACAAGAGAAAATATAAATATAATAGAATAGTAGAAAATGCAAATAGTGACTAAATGTTAACATTATTTCTTATAATCCATTAACTATAACATTCTTACATTCAGTTAAGTGTTAAATTACTGGTCTGGGGTCTGGTTGTTAAGTTCATCCTATAAATTATGATTGGTTCTGAAACACCATAAGGCAGAATTAAGGCTCAAAAACAAATTTCACTTGAAAAATTGTAAAAACAATTTTTTTTTAGGTAACTTAAGTCTCGAACCCTCGTATCTCTAATATCCTTAAGGATTCGATGACCCATCTCTAATTTTTTATTGAAGAAGCTTTGTCGTCACCATCATCATCATCATCATCATCATCTCTGCAGGCCGTCTGGCACATCCTCTTCCATTCCTGTAGAGGATGTGCCATACGGCCTGCAGAGGCGGAAATGTCAGATGATGATGATGTTGATGACAAAGCTTCTTCAATAAAAATTAAGGATATGTCCTCAAATCCTTAAGGAAATTAGAGATTCAAGAATTCAAGACTCAAATTTCTTTTAAAAAAAGCTTTTTATTTGCTAAAACTAATTTTTGTTTTTGCTAAAACAATTTTTTTTTTAAGCTTTGCACATCCCTACTTAATATTCTTGTTTTTTATTTTTTTCACTTGTCCGTTTGCATTTGATTCCATTTACATTTAATTTTAATTTTGAGGTCATAATGACCCGAACACTCATTGCTCGTTAATAAACATAGCATTATTTGTTTTTTTTTTGTTTTATGAAGAATTTTCTTGGACCTGTTTTCCCCATTTTTTCCAGGTAGATTGCATGAAGTGTGTGGTCTTGTGAACCTTGAGCCAATTTCTCCCTATCCATGACTGCCAAGAAAATAGAATAACTTTTGTACCTGAACCTGTTCTGTGGTTTATTAGATGTTATAGAACCATCCACTCTCATGTTTAGGGTTTTACAAGTGTGTGTGTCGCTAATTTCTTATAAGGCTTTCAATAAATATGTTTACCAAGCATTGTTTGTTCAATATTTTGTGTTCTCCAAAATACTTCACAATAGAAAAATAAATTCCTGACGGCAGTAAGTACAATATTTTTAATTATGTAAGGATTTGTAATATTCCTGTGTCAAATTTTTTTTATATATAATAATGGAAATCGATGAAAATAATAAAAAGGAAAAATAAACTAAAAAGGGTAAATTTAATGAAGAAAGCCCACCGAGAGATCGAGGAAAAATATGGGAAGAATCCAATGCTCAAAGGTGATATGTTCTTTCTCTCTTCTATGGTAGAAATAGTCAAACACACATTTAAACGCACATTGAGTAATATTTCGGCATTTTTGCTCAACATGTGTTAAAATTCGGGCTTAAATTTCTACATAAAGGCAACAATGTCTAAATATTACTCAATTTGTGTTAAAATATCCACTCTAGAAGAAAGAAAGATGATGTCACCTTTGTGCATTGGATTCTTCCCACTTTTTTTCTTTTTCCATTGGTGGGCTCTATTCATAAACACTTTGCCTGCTGAACCTTTATATACTATTCTGATATGTTTGACGGATCCTTTTTAGTAAAAACATGCACATTTTCTAAATCTTACCACTAAAGGTATTTTATTAGTATAAAATTATTACTTACATGTAATTTTTCTCCGGAATTTCTTCTTTAACATGATGTATTACTCAAATTACTTATATTCTTATAAAAGTTTACTAGATTTATTCAATGACACTTTGTTTTTTTAAGTTTTTCGCAAACAAAAATGTTTTGTTTACTTTGACATTTAGAAAAATAACCAAACTAATAGGCCTAGTTTGCTTACAAAATTTCTACCATTCATAAACATGGATAATATGAATGAAAAAAAAAATAATAACAATAATAATCTGTGACAAATAAAATTTTTACTCTTGAACAAACCTGATTCATTTTCAGATGCAAAATTGGGATCCAATAATTCCGAATCATCAAAACTTTCATCACTTTCATCTAAATAATCTCGTATTTTTTTTCAGAAGTTAAACACTCCATAATCTAGTCACTTTACTAATAAAATAAATATTCAATACAGTTTAAAAATATAATGCTTCAAACACAATTTCATTCATGAAGTAAACAAAACAAACCTCTAAACCATAGAATCTAAACTTGACTGACAACACGCCTAAGATTATAGGGAAAAGAGATAGTAATTTTTAAAAAGCAGTGTGATCTATTGGTAAAAGTATACACTAAAATTATTAAATAAACCGTCCCTAATAATGTACTGTAGTAATATTACGACGGATACCATTAAAAAGCATGGAAAAGTAGCCATAGTAATATCACACCTCCCGCAGAAATCCCAACTCTCCAAACGTTGTAATATCATGACATTAGCAGGCTAAGTGTTACCACATCGCACGCTACACTTAGTTCCTCTTTTAAATGTTGACATACGCAATGGCTCGAGATACGCTCAGGTATAGTGTTCTCTAAATGTTTCCTAAGACTCTCTTTCTTAGTTCATTAAAAAATAAATACACTAGGTGGTAGCACTTCCCATAGTAAAACTAAATAAGCTCATATTTCTAAACACTTCATCAACACTCTCCTACCATATGTGGTACTTGTCAAAATGGCTTACTCAAAAGCAACTTTGCTTGATGATTCCAACAGAGGATTAATGTTAGACCTAAATGTTTAATAAACACACACAAAAAAAAAGTATGATACGTCAAAAAGTAATTCTTACAGCAAAAATTCAAAATCTTATAAATTTGGCCGCTATCTGACAATTCAACATGTAATTGCATGCTGGTGCATGTTAAATTTACACTTAATAGTTTATCACTTCCCATTAGTATAAGGCTGTTGGGTCATCCTGTCTCAAAAATTATAATGTATTTATTTTCTTTTGTAGGGCTTTTAAAACCTGTTATTGTGATTATTTTATTTATAATATATGTATGTACACTCCATTTACCTTAAAGGTAGCAAGCTCACCTTGATTTATAACTGCCTACACTTGTTTTGGGAGTTGAATGGTCTAAGGTGTCACTCTCGTAATGGACTGAACTGCTGAGTACAGGGATTCAAGTTCTGATTGCGTGAACCGAGTTGGGTTTTTTTTTTCACCCCTTGAATGGTTTTCCATTCTCTCTCTCCATACAAATGCTTGTACACTTCTTATAAATTCACTTGTCCTCATCTCAAACACATTCGTTTAATTAGTACATTTGTGTATTCAAATGGGTAGTAAAACGCGGCGCTATAAAAAGAATTATAACAGTGTTGGATTATCTCGATCAATAAAATAAGAGTTTTAGTGAGCGCACGCAGAGGTTTTGAAATTTTTTAATTAGTAGCCCCTGTGCACAAACAAGCTGGAGTTTTAAAATTTCAATTGGATTTTTATTTTATCAAAAACTGGGCTGATTAAATAAAATTAGTTTTTTTTTCTGTCTGTTTGAAGTAAAGAAAAGCGTTAGCCCAGGCAACCCCTACTGATACTTTATAATCCGACCATAGTGGAACCCATCAGGGTGATATTGCTACCATTCGCGGTCGATAAGATTTTATTAAATAGCAATGTATGTTCTGTACAAATGGTTGACCTAAAACATTATGGAATGCATTTGATAATGTTTTTTAGTTTACTACAGCAGTCATGAATAAGGTTTATAACTAATAAGTGATTTGTACATCAGGTTGTGAGTTCGACCAATGGGGAGTTGGCAAACGACGACCCCACTGCAGGTCATTCCAACACACCCATCACGGCGCAGGCAGAGGTTGAGATAGTGGATGAGACAAAGTAAGTGATTGTTCCCCTGCTACAGTTACTAAAGTTTAGGTTCTGACTCGAAGCTTCGCACGGGTTTAAAATGAGTATCTACCAGCTTCGGTGGCCACATGGTCTAAGCCGCTATTCCCGCGCTAGACTAGACTGCCTGAGACGGGGAGATCGGGGTTTCATTTTGGTTGGGTGCACTGAGGGTGGTATTTTCCCAAATGGTTTTCCACACTCCCTCAATGCAAATGTGGGTGCACTTCTTCTTAATTTAACCTTTCTAACCCCTAACATCATCATCGTCAACTTTTTCTAGCATGTGGCCAGGTCAATTTGGTAAAATGCCTCCTCCATATTTCTCTATCCTTCCACGATTCGTTCTCCTTTAATATCTTCCATTCATCTACTCTCATTTGAACACTTTATGTTGTTTGCTCCTCCCATCTCTTTCTTGGCCTCCCTTGCGGTCTTTTCCCTACATAGTTTATTTCCAACATTTTCTTTTCCATCCTCATTACATGCCCATACAACCTCAGTTTTGCTTCCTCTACTATCTCGTGTACTCCCTATAATCCAAACCGGTAGTAAGAAGTGGTGCTTCAAAAAAGATATTTAATCTATTGTGTGTGTCTTCTTCTTCCCTTCCGCAGATGTTGCTGCTTCTTCAAGCGCAGGAAGAAGAAGTCTGGCCGTCAGAAATGACTAGCGGTGGTGCAGTGCAGCCCGGAGCGGGAGGCAGTCACCCTCTTGAGGGCTACGTCTCACTCCAACTCTCGGGACAGTGTCCTCAACAACCCTAGCAATGGGGAGTTTGCCCCTCGCTACCCCACGCCTGCGTCTGTCACGTGAAACCGACATTTAGCGTACCCCTATCCTGCATTGGGGATTGCAAAATATTATTGATTTTGTTTGTGTTTGTTCCGTACACTCTTTGCAACATAAAAGTTGATCCCCGGAACCAGTTAATATGCTCTTCATACCTCGAGTAGATAACTGCATGGAATTTTTTATCAGGAGTTTACTTACTCAAGTAGTAGAAAATATTTTATTTTTAAGGGGGGCTTTAATATTATTCTTTACAAGATAAACAAAATGTTATTGCATTTAAAAATAATCTCGTCTTCATAAACATTAAGCGGCACAACTCAGCCCCCCCCCCTCACCCCCCTCTTTCGTTTTCTCGACTCAATTTTTCTTCTTTGAAATACGATTTAATAAAACGTCATGTTTAAAGTTTGAATATTAGAATTACCGCTATTTCCTTGATATTTTCTGCGTTTATTTTTGCAATTATTCTTTTCACTTTTTATGGAAAACTTCTCATCTATTTATATCACTTTATATTTTGGAATTTAACACTCCTTAGTTTGATAGCTCAGCACATAATCTAAAGTGTTGGTAGTAAAAAGTGCCGAGCCCTGTTTTAATGGATTCATATTCGTAAACTTTAACCTTGGTTTTACAATTCTTGGTTCATCAATATTTACCATTTCAATCTTATTCCATGCATAAAATCTCACAATAAAATATGTTTTTTATTTATATACCGTACTGCAATGTATTTTTTAAAATTGTAAATAGTAAAATAAATATATAAACAAAAAATCCATGCTTGATTTGTGTAAGATCATTAAAACACAAAAAGTCATGCCGAGAACATTTACAAATTACCGCTACTAAAGTAAAACAGCAAAAAGATCTAATAATAGTCACAATAAAACATTACCCAATTCAGAAATTTTCCATTTTGTTTAAAGGTCAGAAGTTTAATTTGCTTGGATTTGAGAACTAAGAATTATATTGAAAATTGTGATATTAAGATAGATTTATGATAGTTTTAAATATCAGTTAGGCAGGGGCCAGTTTTGCCTCAAGACCCTCCCTGATACAGATTCTATATCTGTAGGTCCTTGGTCCGTAAGAAATCAATGCCACAATATCAGATTGTTCTGGCCACAGAGTCCTTATCCTTAAGTCCATACTCCGTACAAGTTGATCAATTTTAACTTTCTAAGCACTAGTTTATACGGACTACCATTCACAGCTGAGTAAATATGTTTATGCGTGTTGGGATCCATCTTAAACACAAAATAGATTGTTTATTTTTTATATTTTATTCTGTGATCGGTTATATTCTTGTTAAAGATCAAAACCCATATATACATAGAGGAAGCATGAAACTAATATTAAAAGTGCTTGCTTTGTTTACACTCAAAATACTGGTACTTAAATTGATTTTTCATTTACAGGCTAAAGGCTAATCTATTTTAAGTTTGATAGTTAAAATCGTGTTATAAATATATTTACTCTGATTGTACTACATTTTAAATATATCTTGTAAATTTTCTCAAAATTTGTTTTTTAGTTTTTTTCATTTATCAGCTGGCTTATTGGCGCTCGCTCCTTTCTGTAGATGATTTTCTTTTGAAGTTTTCGATTGGACAAAGTGTCTGACTATCTCATTGGTTGGAACGATCACATGATTATGGATATGAACCCTCTAACTGCGAATAGAATTTCTTGAGGACAAGGACTACGCACCAACGAATAGAGAGTCTGTTTCAGGGCCTTCAAATGCTGTGCTATAAAAAAAATACAAGTCGACACCTATTAAAACTTTAATGGAATGGGCGATTTTCGCATATCTTGTTTAGATAGGTGCTGTCCTATATTTAGTATAGCGCTTTATTTGAGACATATTAAGTCTTACTATGAAACTGGCTCTAAAAATAAATGAATCAAGCTTGACATATTTATTTATTACTATACTGGTCTTAACAATTAGATTCTTGACAATTTTTAAGAGAAGAATTACAAAATTGAAGTCTAATTGACTCCTCATCAACAACAGCCTAAAGCATAATACGTGACACACCAGTAAGTCATAAGTGTCCTCCAGTGATGGAAGGATTTTTGCAATGGCCTTGAACTGCATAGACTCGTCAACTGTTTCCAGCCTGTCACCGGGTCACGTTAGTAAATTGCCTCCATTTTCTTCTTCTACTCTCACTTGCACACTTGCTGTTATCTGCTCTTCCCATCTCTTGGTCTTTCTTGCAGTCTTTTTCTCGCATACTTCCAACTTCGTTCTCTTTGTTATCTGGATGTTCAAAATTGGTTACATTTTAAGAAATGTCAAAAAATTATAATCTTTGATATACAATTGCTCTCTATTTATTTATTTTTACTATGTGAAGTCAAAGTGGAACTTGAAAAATATGGCGGGGTT
>CABFWB010001789.1:34723-51509 GCA_902151455.1 Timema bartmani
TTTTTTTTTTTTTTTTTTTTTTTAAATAATTCTATTTAAATAATCAAATTTTGAGTCCTAAAATTTTGATAACTATTATGATACTCGTGGTAGTCAAGGCCACCTTAATTATAGGACAAGCGTAGCAACAAAACATCAGATTAATAATTTTACATCAAAGTTTTACATGAAGAACCTGAAGGAGTCAGGGGGAAAACTTGGAAATATATTTGCAATAATTTTTGGAATTTAAAGTAGAATAGCATACCCTTGTGGGAACTATTATTTTTATTTACAACGCATGTGATTTTGCAAAAAGTATTTGACATATTTGTCTATTAATTCTTGTCAAGAATTTAATAGACAACAGTGAAAGTTAGAAAAAAAAATTTATATATAGGAGTGTGATATGCCTACTTATTAAATTCAAAGCAAATATACAAAGTATTCGTGATGACTGATCGAAGTTGACAAATTTTTGTTGTTTTATGATTGAAAAAATATTCTACGAACTAAAATCAGGTGGGTAAAGTTTTATTGCACAATTGTTTGTAAAATATGGTTTTAATCTAATAAGTTATCACCGCTTACGTTTCAATTACTTAATAATTTGTTTCATATAAATGTTAATTTGTAATTTATACAACCTTTGAGAAGGATTAATTCGCCATGAATTAAATATTTCAATCCTCAATATTGTTATTGGCTAAGCTGTAATTTTTTTTCTCTAAGCAATGTCAAAGCTTCGCACATCTCTATTTATAAATGAATTAAAATTTTTGGTTCTGAAAAAGTGTATTAACTTGGTACAACATAACTGATCGTGATTTCACATAAAACAAAATCACTAGTAAACATTATAAAATAAGGTTTAAATTTTTTTTAAATGCATAAAATTACAGGTAACAAAAGCAGATGAGATATGACTTGACACTTTCAATTGAACGCGGATTCGATTAGTTTACATTGCACATCTCTAACTACAACGCTTCATCATAGTTCCTCCATATGTGCTCTATTCTCACTTGGTATGTTCTTGCGAAAGTGCTTCAATACAGTGAAATACGTATTAATTACTCTTTCAACCCACATACAAATTTATATTTTCTTCAAGATCAAACGGATATACATGTCGAAAAAAATTATTAAGTCTACTTTTTTTTTTATTAATAAAATTAATTTCAAAAGAAGCTTGGCTTTCGCACTGGTCTGTCTGGATGTAGATTAACACTATAGGTCGCAATTTGCAATGAATTAACCTCAATATTATTGTATTAGCTTCCTTTACTTTACGAGAAACAATCAGTTCTTACCGAGTTATTAGTAAATAGAACAAAATAACTATATTTTTGACTTAAACACAAATAATATAACATCTTCCTACGATCAAGTGGGCCACTCTCAAATAGTGACCAAAAGAATTTATGCTAGCAACAAAGAAAAAAAAGTACCTCTTTGAGCAATGCATCTGTCCACTACAACTATGTTAATTTTATTCATAACAAAATAGATTGTGTGGGTGTGTGTTTAAATTAATGATACAATCAATTGATTGGTCATTAAAACATTCATGAACTTCAAAAGTAAAATAAAACTAAAGTTGATGGTAGGAATAATTTAAAATACAGGTTTGAAAGATTTTATCAGGAAAACAAAAGATAGAAAAAAAATCGGGATTTTATTTTCAAAGAGTGGCCATTCTGTCAAATTTTCAAATATCAAAAATGTTTGTCGGTGTAAAGTTATATATTTCCTATTTATTTAAGTTTTTAAAACATTTTGCAATCTTCAATAAAGGTAATTTTAAACACATTAGTGTTTACACTAATTGTTCTAAAAGAAAGTTATTTTATTGCGTTAACTAAATTTGTGTGATATAGTGTATGTACAGTATAAAGTATGCATGTAATGTATTATTCGAATAGATGTGATTTGTTTTGAATAATGTTAGCAAAGCAAAAATATATATATTTAAAAAAATTGGTGATAATTGTATGAAAATTGGACTGAAGACGGAGTTTCCTTCAAAGACAATGGACGATCAACTTTCAATCCGTTGTGTGAAAAAGTGGTCTATTCAGTTGAAACTAATTTGATATATACATAGATATAAAGTATCATATGGGTCACTTTGCTTAAACTAAATATTTAAAAAAAAGGGCCATCGTCAGGCTTATATTATAATAATTTCTTGTTGACACTTTTACGATATCATTTTGAATGAATAAAATAACACTTAACACTATTAAAAAAAGTCTGAGGTGTGGGTTTTTTTTAGTTGAAAAAGTGATTTTAATCTCCTTAATGAATGAGCCTTTCTCAAGCTTTCCCTCATCCATCACCTCCTCAAACCCCTTTCAAATGAAGTCCCAGAAGAATTTTTTAATGAGCAACGTAATGTGATGCTCTATTGAAAGTGTTTGAAGAATGTACCGAATTTGTGAAGTGTTTTCTCTGCAGTTCGGCGAGAAATATTGGATGAAATCAAACCTTAATCAAAGCTAAACAGTATTTTATGAAATAAAAGAACTCAAGAAAATGGAAAAACTGTCGAAAGTATTATTTTGGTAAAATGTTAAATATTTACGTCAATTTTGTTGTATGATATCTATACTAAGTACCAGATCAGCCTTTCACCATCTTCAGACAAATACTAACTCAGAATATTTCCTTTTGTCATTTGATTATTTTTTTGGTTAAGAAAAGTTGTTAAAAAGTTGGAAAAATTCTAATCAAGTAAGGGATTAAAATTTTAGATCTTTGTTGGCTTAAAACTTAAGTCAGGTTGTTAAAGAAAAAACATTCTGTCTTAAAAGTTACCAAATCTACTTTAGTGAATTACTGCCCAATGGCTTCTTGGAAATGTACAGCATATAAACACTGTACAATAATTTAAAGTAGGTGATGGTGAAGGAAGCCAACCTGAGAGGAGAGTTAGGTTAGGCTTAGATAGGAACAAACACACTTAATTTGTAAGAAGGAACAAAATATGGTTTTCCAATGAAAAGAACACAATTTACACTTTACATTGCTGCCACTGGACAAATAGGTAATGGCTGCCTCTTGAAGAAAATCGATTGTTTTCACTCAATCCCCTGACCTAGGTTTCATGCTATCAGAACTCATCAGGAGGGATTGTGAAACGCGCAACACAACTTCTAAGAGAGGGAATGTAAAAAAAAAAGTTCCTTTTTTATGTTTCTATTCACCATTCCTGTACCTTCTTTCTAATTTAGTAGCGTTACCTCATAAGGCGAAAAGAGGTTTTCCTTGTAGAAATACATTTGTAAGAAGAAACAAAGAGAGAAGAGAGTTGATTTCTATCTAGGCCTAACTTAACTATCCTTTCAGGTTGGCTTCCTTTACTATCACTTACTTTACATTATTGTACAGTATTTCTACAGTGTTCTACTATACATAAATATACTTTCAGAAATTCACTATTGAAACCATGTAATCTGAAACCGTCGCTTTTACAGGTACAAATTCCACAACTTTCGCGATTAATTTGTGTGAGTCTATTGGTGCTTGGATATCAATTTTTTTTAACAAATTATTGTTTCTAAGGAAGCTAAAAAATGTCTTCTCGTGGAAAGAAAACTTTGAGATATAGCTTTCATGTAACGCCTTTTATTATGACCAAAATCTTGCTTGATGTCTTTTTTAATCACAAGTCAAAGTACTGCAACCTCGTAACTCAAATCTATGTATACGGAGGACTGAGGACTTACCTGTATATAGTTCGAAGATTTTGAATTTTTTTTTTCTCCAATTACGATCCGAATCTAAAGTCTAAAGCATACAATGCTACAAAAATAATATATATGCAATAAAGTGCACTAAGCAAATATAATATGAAATAAATGATAGGTTTCTAGAGCAATTGAACCAAATAAAAGTAAAAACAATAACACATCTTGTACATACACATTTCAGCCATTAAACTAGAGGTCCCAGTATCGTTAGCGAAGTGTATGTAAATATGTGTTAGTACTTTTCCTCTTTTTCTTTACAAATCTATCATATATACTTAACTAAAAATTATAATACATTATAACCTTGTTAATTTAAACCATTCGAGACCGAAGCTTGTTCGGACTATCCAGGAGAATACAGGAATACATTATTTTCACGAATTTTAAATTACAATTGAATGGGTATAATCAAATGTTCATTTATTTAAATGATGTATAACACCTAATATGTGATGTAGATATTAAGAATTTATTATCAGATATCACTGTTTATTACCGGTCTCTTTTAACTTTTAGATTGTTAACCAATAAAATATATTTCATTTGACTTAGTTTATTTTTTCCTCGTTTTCCGAAAAGTTTGTTTGGATTATCCGGAATCTCGAACTACCAGGGTTTTACTGTATTACATAAATACAACATTGAATTGAAACATAATATTAAACTAGCATTGTCACTTTATAGAAAATGTCAAGTGTGATACATTTTTGCTGTCACCGATGGTATTTTAAATCCAGGTTATATGTGTGAGCAAATTCAATGGTTGATTTATTTTATTTATTAGTAAACAAAAATTTGACTTTATTTTATTTGACTCAAAAGATATACAAAAGAACATATTGTTGTAACACCACAACACACACACACTTTTTTTTTCTTCAAGTACTGTGGCGATTGTATGTTTATTTTATAAAAGTGTGATTAATTATTCATGCTTTTTTTTGTGTTCTAATAATATAACATCAGTGTAGAATTAGTTTTAATCCAAATATCATGACTGATTAAGATACAAACCCACTTGAAGAATAATCATTAAAAAAAACTAACATAGGAATTTTTAATTTTTTTGGCACTACCTATTACACTACCTGTTCAGACTATATGCCAATTAATTATCCAAAGCATAAACGTGTCATTAAACAAACGCACACACATACATTAATCCAGAACATGAGATTTTGCACTGAGGACTGCTAAAGAGAACTTGTATGTCTTAAAGTAATTTTGTTGTGATTCTGAGTGTTCATATATTTGGGTGATCCGACATTATTTATTTAACCCTTTTAACTGTGGTTATATTAAAAAAGAGATTTGTTTTTTTCCTCTGATACATCTTACTACCCGTACATGTTATAATAATAATATAAAAAAAAGATTGTTTCAATATATTTTCCTTTGTTTAATATATCCTGTTGCGAAAAAGTTAGCGTTGAATGAAATGTTTAATCTTACTCTTTTATTTTATAATTGTAAATATTTGTTTATGGTTGGAGATTGCATTTTAGTTATGAGTTTATTTTATTTAGAGATGAACCGATAGGAAAAAATAACTAGTAACTTAAATTTAATTAAATGAAAGTTATCATTTATATAAATTACATCTCATAACCGGGGTACATTAAAAATTGAACAAAGTAAATCATGGCATGCAAAGCCAAAGGTTCCGTAGTATTTTACCATGTTTAGATTTAATTTTTCAAACATATTTTATATACATTTTTCATTCTAAAACATAATGAAATTATTTCATATTTTCTTAAATAATTGCAAAGTTTATAATAATATTAACAATCCTAATAAGCCCTTAGTTTAAAATTTTCTAAGCTTGGTGTACCCCTAACTTCAAGCTTGACCATGTTGGTAGAGCCAGTCAAACGGCTTGGCGGCGGTCAAACGGCTTGGCGGTTGTTAACACTCGACTGTAGAAAAGTATCTATCTATTTCTATATGAGGTAATTATATTATATTATATTTGGATGAAAGTACAAGAAAACTGGATAGAAACACATAAAAAGGAACAAACACAATATGGCTTTTACAATGAAAAGAACAACACAGTTCACACTTTACATTGCTGCCACTGGACAAAGAGATAATGGCTGCCTCTTGAAGAAAATCGATCGTTATCGCCCAATCCCTTGACCTAGGTTTCATTCTTTCAGAACTCATCAGGGGGGGAGTGTGAAACGCGCAACGCAACTTCCTAAAAGAGGAAACAAAAAAATATAAAAAGAGGAGAAAAAGGAAATTTGTAAAGAATGATAGGAACATGTAAAAGGATTAACATAAAGGGGTGACCTGGTGGTCTAGGAGTAAGGTGTCACACTTCTGTGCTGGGGTCCGGGGTTCAATCCTCGGTCCCGGCACAGATTTATCTGATAACCAACCCCCTCTGACAAGACGTGTATTAATCACAACTTGTGAATGTGAGGAATGCCAGGGCTTCACCGTCGTTCGGATTCCACGTTAAACCGTAGGTCCTCCATTTCATCTCACAATCACCCTACCATTACACATTAGCGTAAGTGCATAAAACCCTAACGGGTAGTAAGACGCGGTGCTAATAATAATAACAAAGGACAAATATAGGAAATGAACATTGGATGCAAATCTAATGTGTTTTAAAATATAATTTGTATTCATTAGGTCTCCTTTTTATAACAATAATCTATTCTGGAAGTGCAATTATTAAAAGTCTGAAGATGGTTGAAAGAACATATTTTCACCCGCATTAATATAATTATTTCTATCAGTTTTTTTTCCAGATCTCACCTCAACTTATCTCTTATCATGTGTGTCACTTATATATTCCATCCAAAAACACATTTGTCGATGTTTTTAGATTGCGAATCAATTGATGGGAAAAAGTAGACTAAGTACTCTCTAAGTGATATTTATAATTACTGTAAAAGATTACATCTATGCAATTATATTCTTTCAATAATGACTTGTCTGCTTATGTATCTTCAACACATATTTGTAGGTTTTTTTTTCTCTTATAAACTGTTGTATGAATAGTTATAAAAAAAAAAGTAAAATAAAATTCTATATTAGCAAAATTTAAGGTTTTTGAAATATATATTAATTCATGTGAACACATCTTCTTTTGGACATTATATTACGGAGCTTGGTTACATAAATTTTACGTTTAAAAATCCTACTCTTAAAACTGTTTTATGTCCCACATTTGAACTCTTGTATCTTATTTTGCAACTTGCATTTTATATTATTCTTTGCGGATTTCCATCGGCATTGTACATACAGATTGCTATTAGCAATCATTCAATCCCCATATGTTTCTCGTTTTTAAGTATTGAAATTTCATCACTATGGTTAAATTTTTGGTTAAGTTTTCTAGACTCTTCTGAATAATTTTACTATAAAAATGCATTTAGTTCTTTTACATACCAAAGCATACCTGCCAACTTTTACAATTTTCCCATAAAATGTACGAAAATAGTTGTCGTTTAAAATTCTACAGAAGAATTTATTTTTTTTATTTTTTTTTTTACATATTTATATAAACTTTAGATTTAGTTTTGCGCGCGGTGAAGGCGTATCGATTATTGTAACATATATTGTTTTGAAAGGGATTTAATGGCCAATGATATAGCTGCATGTGCATGTATATCGATATTTGTGGGTCGATATGAATTTCATCGGGTATCTTTTGTCTATGATTTGCAGTCAAGATGGCTGTGTTAAACATAATAATATATGGTTGAAGTAAATTAAAAAAGTTTTGGTGTCATGGTACAGCATTTGCGCAGTGTAATGTTTTGTATTTAATACACACATTTATTTTGTTTGTCCGTGATCTCGTGTGATTGTTTGACAATTTAGAATCGTTTACAATCGTTGTAACGTTCTGCGCACTATTTTTACTTATGCTCTATTAATTTTTACGCTTCCTCAAAAGTTTCCTTAATTCCGATTTCCAAAATTTGGCAGGTATGCCAAAGTATTTATTTGTTATTATTTTTTAACGTACACCTTCCATTTTAATTTTAGATTTATTGTGTTGCCTTCAAGCAATAGATTATCTTGAAAAAAAATTGTTTTTTTTTCATCATATTATTTATTATGAATGTATAAAGCTTTAAAAATTTAAAATAAACGCACAACCTAGCTTCAACACCCAACGTTTTCTTCTCAACTTTAAAACATTCTAAACCAGAAATGTTGACAAATACTTAAATGATAAAACTTTGCCACAGTTAAAATACAGTCGAGTCTCGGAAACTCAACCCAATGTGGACTGCGATGTTGTCGAGTTATCTAGTGTCGAGTTTCCAAAACTCTACTGTACTTTGAAATTTTGTACAACTTGAAATAATTGCTTGAAATTTGTTTATAACATTAAGGTTATAGCACTAACATTTTGTTAATTGTGACCAGAATGTGGTGTGCTACCACTGCTGATCGAAAAATATTGGTTGTTTGGTCCAAGATTGGTTGAAAAGGAACGAGGGTTGACATTCGTTCTTTTACAATTTTGCTATAAAACGACCAAAAAAAAGTCTGTAATGGCTAAAATCAAATAATACTGCTTCGGTAAAAACACTTAGTAAAATTTTCTACACCTGGTAATATCATCTGTTGTGAAATATTTGTCTTGGGCGTTGTGGTATTTGCTCAGAACGTTTTATCTTAATTGTTGACCTCACTGGTCTTGGGGGTAAACTCATTGCTTCAAGACCCTGATGCCCGTGGGTCCGAACCCAGCCGAGGTTATCTTGATTTTTGTTGAGCGATTAAAATGCGTAGCACAACTTCTTTCGGAGGAGAAGTAAAGCCGTTGCTCTCGTGTCGATTGTGGCATTTAAAAGAATTCTGGAAGGTATGTGAACACACCTTGCTCGGCAAATTTGGTTGGCCCTTTCGCTCTCGCTCATGGAAATTTTCATATAATCAGTAGGTTCAGAAAATGTACATTAAACACCTCAAATAAATACAAATTAAATTTATCTTAATTTAAAAAGGTTCTGGTTGAATGCTAATATGCTGATGAAAAATATCCATCAACTTTTTTTTTTTCACCCCATCACGTCATGCTACCCATTCGGGCTATATGCATTGTTATTATGCGTAGAAATTTTAATTAAATGTTTCTACTGAAGCCATATTTTATTGTATTACTTTTCCCTCCTTACCACCTTAACAAAGTTGCACATATATTTCTTCTTCTATAATCATTTAATGCTCTATGTTAGGACACTTAATGATACTTGGCAGTGTCAACCTTTTTCCCTTTATTTGGCCGAATGAATGGAAGTTTAAAGAGTAAAAGAGAAAGTTTTACTTAGCTATTCAATTACTTTTGTAAACATGGGGCCCTAAAAGGCGGGAGCTTAAAGTTTGGATCATTGAAACAATTCATTAATGTATCATTTATAATTTTGTGTGTGTTACTTTTTTTTAAATAAATAAAATGGACCATACTAGAAATGGATTTTGATTTTTAGGCATTTAATTTTTTATCAGTATAAACTTACTTGGCAAACATATAGTTTTGAGATATTATTTAGTTAACATTTCTTTCCCTCGTTTTGTAAATAGTTTTTTTATACCCCCCCCCACACACACACACACACACACACAAAAATTGTAACGTAATGTTGGCGGGTGATCCTGAATATGTCCAGCAATTTGTAACACAAGCAAAATTTTCCTGAACTTGTTTTATTTATTATATACCAGTACTAACCAATGAATATAAGTGCTAAAATGCGTGTGTTCGATATGTTTGGTTTTGATTCTAACGGTAAACCGAGTGATTGTCAACTTATTTTCAATTTTCCAATAAAGGTAAATGAGTATGGGGTCCAATATTTTGAAACAATATTATTATGCTCCTATTAGGAACAAAAAAATAAACAAAACAATTGTACAGTGTAATTGTTTTCAGTACAGTGTTGCCAGTTTGCCATATTTATTATGTCAATTCTTGTCCTTCCTATTTCACCTTTTGTTGTATTTTTCTTTTACTCATTTAAGCCCTTTGTGTGCTATGTGAGAACTGCTTTTATAGTGAGACAGAATATTTAAAAAAAAAACTTTGTAGTTATTGTGTAAATTAAAATTGTTCCAAACAAATCATGGATAAAATAATAAACCTGAAAAAATTGTTAAAATATACAATATGTCTTGTATTTTTTATTTTATTTTTCCAAACCTGCTGAGAGCCCATCTTGTTGTGCCTCACTGTTCAGTCGGCCCTTGTCTCTTTCCTCCGCACTTGCACAGGCCGCGCCACCCACCCTCTCTACTGCCTGGACCGCTCCACAGTCCATGTTCTCTAAGCCGTCCGTGACGAGTTCACCTCTGTTCTCAGCGCCAAAGAGAACTCCTGCCTCTATTGGCTCGCGTGATGGGCACTATCCCTCCAGTTTGCACGCACCAATGGGAAGCCCCTGTTTCTCCCATTGGACAAGGCCAGGCAGCAGTGGAGGGTATTTAATACGGTGATTCCTCGGTCAGCCTCGGCCAATCAGTGGTGACCCACCTGGGTGCACCACTCATACGAAAGAGCTTATTAAATTGTCTTATGTTACTAAAGAGCAATTTGTTTAACCCTCTCTCCCTCTCCACCAATACCCTACCTTCTACCGCGACTAACGTTGCCGGAACACACTCGCCAACCTTTTTCCTACCCACGCGTGTCTGACCACAGCGTCTCCGTCGTCGTGTCATCAACCAGTTACCCCCGAAGCCGAAGGGATGGATAACAAACTTACAAGTGATTAACTGGGACGTTAATAACAAGATTATGCTCGAACCAGAAATTATTGGGTTGTTTCCCGTACTTTTCACTTGACAGCAGTGAAATTGAAATCAATTGGGGGGGGGAATGCATCCTAGTTGTTTTTTACCCACATTGGTGTGAAATGTTCTAACACAAGGACGAGGAACATGCGACGTCAATTATGTGTCTTCATTGATATAGAAACTATACGTTCTTCAATTTAGCTAAGAGTTGGGTTGAATACCTACGAGAAAATATAAATTTAATATAATGTAAAACATACAAATAGTAACTAAATGGTAACCACATTTCTTAAAAACCAGTTATTATAATATTCATACATTCATATTCTGAAAATTGAAATAAAAGGACATCTAGACAAGGGAATTGAACCCGATTCCTGTGTCCAGATGTCAATTTTCAGAATATATCCAGATGCTGCTAAATCTGTACTAAAAAACAAACACAATAGCTTTGGCTATTTGATTCTTAATTCATACATTCAGTTGTTAAATTACTGGTCTGGGGTCTGGTTGTTAAGTTCATCATATAGTAAAAAGTGGCTCTGAACCACCAATAATCAGTATTAGAGCTCCAAGACCAATTCCAATTGAAAAATAAGTTTCGAGTGCTTAATCTGAAATTTTCTTGAATCTTGAATACCCTTGAAGATTTGAGTGTCCCATCCTTAGTAAAAATAAAAAATCTGGGCATTAATTGTATTAATCGGTTAAGTTATCTATAATGGGAATGCAATGTCTTCTCGTATTGATCACATCGTGTGGTGCGTAGGTTAGAGATGAATTAACCATTTTCATGTTTGTTGATGACCATGAGGAGCCCTCCTGGAGGAATGAGTAAGTACCATGATTCCTAAACATCAAGTCTTGAGAATTCCGACAGGATATGCAGATTAATGTTGGAAAGAAAAATGTTTGCCAAAGGAAAAGGCAGAGCGAACGGAACTGTGTAGCCATACATAGACCATGGACTACAACTCAGAACTGGATGATTGTCTTAATGTATTATGCTCCATAGGGACTCTTTGGATCATAATATTTATAGCAACCTTCTTTTGGCACTTTGCGATGGTGGTTTGAACTTGAGTCTGGCTTGTCTCGTATACATTTTAACTTAGTGTACCATCCCATGATAATTGGGATAGGGCGTCATTGTGATTGTTAGTATATCAAACTTGTTGATACCTGAGTATTAATTATAATCAATATAATTATATATACTTAAAGTGTTCATTATCATAATGTCTTCAGGATTTCCCCACTTTGATTGCTGTGCAAATGGGACAAGATATGCAGATTGATTTAGAAAAGAATAATAATTGCCTCCTTAAAAGAAACGGCGAATGCAACTGAAAAGCTAGAGAACATATGACTGTAACTCTCAACTAGACGAAAATTGGTCTATAACTAGGAATTGAATGGTTGATTGTCTTAATAATATATGAGTCTCCATAGACTCTTTGGAAAATAATATTAAGAGCATCCGTCTTTTGGCTCTTAGCGCTGGTGCTTGGAAGATGAATCTGGTTTGTTTTGTAATCATTTTAGCATACCATTAGGCCTATATGATACTTTGGATATGGCCTATATATGGTTATTTGTATAGGTAGTGAGCTTGAGTTGATACTTGGGCCATTAATTATAATCGGTTATATTATCTATATTGGAAGTGTAATATCTTCTAGTATTTATTATATCGTGTGTGTGTGTGTGTGTGCACGTGCGTGGCCTAGAGATGAATTAACCTTTTTGCGGCGTTGATGACCTTGAGGTGCCCTCCTTGGGGAATGAATAAATACTATGATTCTTCATCATCAAGTCTTCAGGATTTTTCAACTCTGGCTGCTGAGGAACTGGGACAGAATATGCAAATTGACGGCTACAAACAACATTTCCTGATATATGAAAACGTGAACATTTTTTAGATTTGGTGGCTTTTTTTTTAGTATGATTTTGGTAGGAAGAACAATTGAAGTTAGTTACTGCAGATGTTAATTTTGATAGATACTATCAATACCTATCAAATAATATAAGAAAATGTTATCAATGTTGGCCGCAAAGAAATATGTTTTAATTTTCTCTACTGTTCTTCCAACCAAAATCAGGGTATAGGTTTCGAAGTTCGAACCATCTACTAACATTCTATTATTTTTAATTAAATTGCACCGTCCTTTGATGTTTATTCACAAATATACATTATTGCTTTCCTCCGAATGTTTGATAAATTTTCCATTTTGCAAATTAAATTATCTTTTAAACATTGAAACGAAAACAATACCGTACCTATGTAAACTTCTCATCTGCATGATATTCATGTTTTGAATTAAAAACAAAGTAGAATTATAGAAACCAAAATGGCTGTCAGACGGGATCGGGTAGTAAGTAAACTCAATAAATTTTCCTTGGATACCTTGTGCGTAGACAAAATATTCATTAGCCAATGAACGTCTTGCAAGTGGACAAACATCTGTGACGTGATTATTTCCACGTTGGACGTCGATGACTGATGTCAGAGTTAAGATCGTTTGTGTAATAAATAAATAATAATAATAGGAATGTGATTTGAGTTTATAAACTTCACCGTTGAAATGACATTGTTTTATTTAAACTTTTGAAGTCCATTTCAGTGTTCATATCTGTTTTTGGTGATATTTGCGACGTGTTTTTGCTCAGTACTGAGCACCACTCTGAAAATAACAGTAAATCAAAGGATGGGCCGTTTTGACAGATTATTAGGGCGTGGAGGCCTGTTATGAGCCATGTGTTTAACCAAAATGATGGAAGAACCGTTGTATTATGAAAATACCAATCGTTGTTTTTAGTTTTTAAATCGGCAACACCAACTTATTCTAAGCCATACGGCGGTAGTTTAATATAGGCCTAGAGGATTGCAGACGTCACTAACAGGTCACCTCAATTTGGTTGCGGCATATTTAAAAAAACAAGGTTTTTTCTGTGTATTTACTGTGTTTGTTAGGTTTTTTAAAAAGAAGAAAAATGTCACTGGCCAATGATATCAGTTTAATGGACTTTTTATTTGATCGTGAAGATCCTTTTATGAATCTATCTGAAAAAGACACTAATGCCAGTTTGAAGATGGAGCATAATAAGGATGTTAATATGATGAATGTAAGTGTGCCCAGTAATCAACTAATCATGTATTTGTTGCGCTCCTAAATTAAGAGTAGGCCCTACGTCTTTAGATTAATAATACAATGTTTAAATAATTTGTATATAGATTTGTCAACTTATTATTATCACATGTTGGCCATATGGGGAGCTCTCTTAATATGTAATCCTGACACTATCTAATATTGAACTCTATTTTGTAACATAAATGGTTTCCTTTAATTTCAATTTAATCTAAGAATATGCCTAGTTTTTTGCTTTTAGCTATTTTTTTGAAAATTATTATTATTGTTTAGCACGGTGTCTTACCACCTGTTTGGGTTGAACGCTTAAGTACTAATTACGCTAATGGACTAGGAATTTATTATTATTAGGAATTAGGAAGGGTGAATTTAGAGGGAGTGAACCCGCTTTTCTGTGGAGGGAGAGTGGAAAACAATTTAGAAAAAAAAAACCTCAGTTCACCCGACCGAGATTAGGAAGCTAGCTTGTTAGCCAAAGTCTACGCCACCGAGGCGAGGGGAAAATTAGTAAATTAAATATAGTTTCATCCTACATTAATTTGAACATATGACCCGCTTAGGTGGCCGCATGGTCTAAGGCGCTACCCTCGCAGTAGACTAGACTGCCGATGACGGGGTAGATAGAGGTTTGAATCTCGGCCGGGTGTACTGGGGGATTTCTTTTTCACACTCCCTCCACACAGATGATGCTGGATCACATCCTTTAAATATAACCTTCTTAATCCCAAATACCATTACCGTAATTAGTACAAACCCGAACGAGTAGTAAGACACAGTGCTAAATAAAAATTTGAACATTGAAGTAATTGTGCCTATTAGCCTACTGCTCCAATACGAGGCTGCTTAATAACTCTACAGTCAAGCATTTTGGATATTTAAATCAATAATTCACAGAATTTACTATGTCCACCACTTTTTATATAGATAAAAATTATTGCAACTCATAGCATTAATTTAGTTATTTTCAATTAAATGATTAATTATTTGGTTTATACAAATAGCCAAACATATCCTAGTGTGGGCGTGGATCAAAAATAATTTGTTGCAAACATTAATTTAAGATATTGAAAAAGATTAGGGCCTGCACAAGTTTACAGAAATCATTTAACACAATTGTTTTTATCAGGTCATACTAATTATATGCATTCTTTAATTATAATTATGATGGCAATAGTTGGCCTATGATAATTATTTCCAAACAATTATACAACATAGTTCTGAACAATAATTAAGTTATGATTAAATTTTAACTTGGGTAAATTAAACCTACTTATATTGATAGGCTTACAGTAGCACTTGAAACAGACTAATGACTGACCACTTTTTGTGATTGAACATTTCACGTGAGTTGACTAAACCTGACAATTAAATATTTTCCACCCTCACAGACAGAGGATTGGACCAATAACGACTTTCTCGACTCAATCCTGAAGTTTGACGTGGACCATCCGTTCCTGAGCAGCAGTGAGCTCGTATCGGACCCACTGCACGTGGACACGACAGATGGCTCGGTCCCTCCCAGCACGTGTTCCGACAGCGGCCTGTCCAGCGACCAGCAGCTGTCACCCATGTTACCCGAGGTGGACGAGGACATGTTACCTGGGAACTTGCTCTCTAGCACGTCCTCAGAGAGCGGGGAGACCTTTTCCAGCGACCAGGGCAGTCCACGGCAAGAGGAGACTGTCGAGTTGGATCCGTCGGTCTTCAACCTGTTGGACACGAGCAGTATGGGGGAAGTAAAGATCGAGGACAACCAAGCGGTCATCAGTATGAGTACGTATCAGTTACACCTATTTTCTTATCACCAATCACCAGAGTTGCTAACCTGTTGCTGTTGTCATTACTCATGAGACTACACGAGCAAGCTCCAATTTTACAGATAAACACATAGACTATCATACAATACACTTTTCATTGGAAGAACCTTATCCGACAGAAAATTTAAATATTTTCTTGTATTCATACACCAAGTCATGTGATCTCAAACTGTTTCTTTTCATGGATATTATCGATTAATTACTTAGTGGCGGCAAAAAAAAGTTTGTATTTTTTTATTTAAAGGTTTTTTTCACCACAATCCTTCTATACATACTTTAAAGGGAGGGATGAAATCTTGGAACCTTAGAATCCTTAAATATGTTCTAAATTAAAGGATTCAAGAAAATATTCGATCAAAGACTCAAAAAAATTAATTAAACATATTCAAAATTTTGAATGGGAATTTTTTTAGATGTCTATTACTACTTAATAGTGGTTTAGCCTCGATGTAATTGATAGAAAAAACTAAACAACTAGATCTCAGACCATTGCTAAACTGAATGTTATAATGATTGCATTTTAGGGAAAAATGTTAATATTTTGTTACTATTTCAACGTTATCCTATTATTTCCTATTTGGTTCATAATTTTTTCCAAGATTCAGGATTCAAAGGTAAAACGAAATTTTCGGATTCGTACGTGAAATATTGGCTTTGATACAGTTGTATGTTTCCTACTAGAGTTGGTTTTATTTGTACCTCCTTTTTCTGTTAAATGACTAATAGCTTTACAGGTAAACTAATCAATCAAATATTTTGGTAATTTCTGTATGACTTAGAAATATTTTAACAAGGCTTCTCGACAATCATGGATTATTAAAATATTCTGAAAAAGTCTTTTTTGCTCCTGATAATATCTCGGGATTGCACATACACGAGAAATAAAAGGAATTTTGCAACAAAAAAACCTTAAAATACTAGAATATTTGTCAATTTGGAACATTTACATGCTAGCTACAGACGGAGAAAACCAAGAAAATGCGGAGAATTTTTTTGATAAATAAATAGTGGTAACCATGTATATTTTAATAATTTATCACATTACAGCTTCGATGGCCACATGGTCAAAGGCGCTATTCTGGCAGTAGACTAAACTGCCGAGGACGGGGAGATTGAGGTGCAAATCTTGTCTCGGGTGTACTGAGGATGATATTTACCTAAATATTTTTCAACTCTCCCTACATTCAAATGTGGCTACACTTCATCTAAATATAGAAATATAGCCTTCCTAATCCCTAATACCATTAGCGTAATTAGTACATAAGCCAATAACCTGAACGGGTAGTAAGCCGTGGTGTTAAAAAAAAACATAATATGC
>CABFWB010001789.1:51528-69589 GCA_902151455.1 Timema bartmani
AATTGCAAGATATGATATAATTACTGTATAATGTTTGGTCTCACTTCAGATGTAAACCCATTTGTAAAAGCAATACGGATCCCGTGATGGATATGTAAACACTAACAGAGCCTCTTTTTGCCACAGCAATTGTTGTGAATAGTTTGCATTTATCCATCCATACGACATAAAATTGTAAAATTCTCTACCTGAATGGTAACACACAATATTTGTGCAAATGTTGACTAAGATAACCTTTCTGACTTAACTTGTTTTTACATCCTGCGACCCACTCCATTGGTCGAATGGTCTAAGGCAGCGGTTTGGGGTCGTGGCGTGTTTTGGGTAGGGTCATAAAGCTTGTTGCAAGTTTTAGCTTCATCAATTTACTTTTTTCAGGTGATTTGAATGTTTTTAGGTATATGAAAAATTTAAATAAAATTTTAAGTAGTTAAAATGATAAAAAAAAAACCTGTCAAGTTATTGTTTCGGTGCATTTTGGCACTCCCATTCTGATATTTTCTTGCTGACTTAGCTGACTGTGGCAGCCTTGTGACGCCTGCTAGCATAACATACAAATATCATCCCCTACCCTCCCTCCACCCGGCTTCTTGATTCTCTTTTACAACATCTTAAGTCACGTGCATGCTTAAGCAATTTATAATGATTAAAACAAGCATCGATGGGAACATGGGCTTAACGTCACGCTCATTTAGTTTTGTTTATCGGTTTGAATTCTGATCGGGTCTACTGGGGGTAGCTGCGTATAACCCGAACGGGTAGTAAGACGCGGTGCTAATAATAATAATAATAATACTGGGGGTAGTGTTTCCTAAAAGGTTTCCTTCTCACACGTCTAGCAAATAAGGGTACATTTAATCTAAATTAGACCTACACCACTTGTGTAGTTAAATGTGGATAGTCCGGATAGATAAGACTCGGTGGAAAAATAATTATAAAACTAGGATTTGAATACTTGTAAGTGATCAAGGGGTCACAACGGTCTCTTAGAGAAAAATTGGGGTTAAACCCTGAAGAAAGTTGGAAACCACTAGTCTAAGTTGTCACACTCGCAATAATGCTAATAATGACCAATAGATCAGGGTTCAACTCCTGCTCATGTGTACTGAGGGTGGTTTTCTTAAATGATTTTCCACTTTCTATCCACACAAATGTGGGTACATTTTCTTTGAAACTCTTATCTTCCTTATCCCCATTTCGTTAGCTTGATTATTGTAGGTGTATAACCTGAACAGGTACTAAAACACGCCGAAACAAAGATTCTGTTAGCGGCATGAAATGTGTGAAGAGAGTTAAAATAAACTGTTGGCATCGGTTCGACTGTTCTTCTGAATTGGTCAATTAAGTTGACTAAACTGGCTCATCCTCTTAAATCTACTATTTGGGTCGATGACAATTTTGTCAGAACGGAAAGCTAGTGAAAATAAATAAACGTATGGAGAAGTATTCCAAATTACAGATTATTTTTCTTTGTAAAAAAGAAATGTCTTACATCAAAAAAGTGTTCTGTAAAACTTGGGAAAGTTTCTATATCTGTCAAGATCAGAAAATATGAGTGAAAATCTGGGAAATTTATACTATACAATAAAATTTAAAAAACTTTTAAAATATGAGAATAGCATGCTGTACATTTGTAGTTTTTATTTATTAGCACCGTGTCTTGCTACCCATTTGGGTTATACGCCTATGTACTAATTACATTAATGGTTTAGGGATTAGGAAGGTTTCATTGAGAGGTAGTGCACCTGCATTTGCATGGAAGGAGAGTGGAAAACCATCCTCGGTGCACCCGACCAGGATCGAACCCAAATCTCCCTGTCTTTGGCATTTTTACGTTATTACTTATGCTTTTGTGTAGCCATGCATCCAGTAAAAAAAAAAAGTCGAACTTCTGTATTTTATTCTGTATGGATATTTTTAGGACTGATACAACTGAAAAATATAAATGTAAGTTAATGTGTAACTCCTTTTAACAAGCGCATCTTTCATGCATCAGTTTTTTTTAAATCTGGAATATACAGATGGTTTGACAAAAAAAAAGTTTCTTTACTAGTGTTGCAGTGAAGATGAACCAGATGGTTAAACCATCAAATCATCTCCATATAGTATGCTCATACATTCATAACAGCAACAGTGTTATAAGTGGGATATTTATAAATTTAATAACTATTTTAGGGAAATGAAATGATGAGTTCACAGTAATGTATTAACAAAGTTGAATAAAATGTGTTAGAAGTGAAATTCAAGTAAAAGTTAATTTAAAATCTTAAATCTATTAAGTGTCATACCATTTGCGCTAAGTAGTTTTTTTTTTAAATTGTTTCTGACAAACTTGTGGGTTATCTGCATTTAGTTACACCAATGGGGTAAGCGCGAAGAATATAGAATTTAGAGGAAATGTACATTCATTGGTGTGTAGGTAGAGGGGGGGGGGTGAACTATCCAGGAAAGAAAACCTTAACTCCGCTGGCTGGGATTCAAACCTCCGTAATTTCGTCATCAGCCAAATAGTCTATTGAAAATTCTGTTGGGTGGAGCCAATATGAGTGAAAAAATGTACTCAAACCAAAGTGGAATGCTAATATGGACAAAATTTACGACTTATTTTCAAGTTCTTTAATTTTAGATATCTGTCTTTGGTTACAATTTGACCGTCATAATAGCCTTATCAAAAACATATTTTACTTCTTTTTTACTAATGGTCTTTGGTAGGGAGAAATATTTTTTTCTGGGCTGGAAAGTTTGATTTGCTATAGGTGGTATAGCTCGATATTGGTCTCAAGCCATGGGGAGTTTTTATTGGAATATTACCATCATCGATTTTGTGAAAAGATTCCATTTGTTTTCATTTTTCCTGTGTATAATACATTAAAAAATGTTACAATAAACATAAAAAATATTTTATATTAATTTTAACATGACTGGCTTCTGTGGTCTAAGGGGTCACCATCATAATAGACAAGATTGCCAAAGATCAGGAGATTGGGGTTCAATCATAGTTGGGTGCACTGAAAGTGGTTTTCTATAAATGGTTTTCAACACTCCCTCAACATAAATGTGGGTGCGCTTCCTCTAAATTCAACCTTCTTAATCCCTAAAACATTAGAGTAATTAGTACAAAGAAATATAACCCTCACGGGTAATAAGATGTGGTGCTAAAAAATAATGTCTAAGTAAAATTTTGGAAAAATATGTCTCAAGATATTTTGGTGTCCCTACTTATGATCCATTTTATCAAAACGGACTGGAGGCACCATGTTTGTTGGTTGGGCCGGAAAGATTAGTCGCACATGGCAGTTTGTTCAATACCGGTTTCTCAGGGTCATTACACGGAAGTATTGGGTGGGTGAGTTGCAGATTACTCGTGAAGGTGTTGGTGAAAGCTGTGATGAGCAGTTCTGCCGGCTGGTCCAGTGTAGAAAGTAGATCAACTAGTTAGTAACTGGTTCACAACGACCCGAGTGGGCGGTTGGAAAGCTGCACAGCATCACGACTGAGCTAATTAATTACCAGTGAAGGGTCTGTTTCAAATATTTAGTGGTTTCGAATCTGAGGTGTTATTTATAAATTCCACATTATAACAAAGACGTATTTCAAAATTCTTGGTCATCAACAAAACATACAAACTTGTCATCAACAACCAAATGAAATGTTTTTGTAAAAGTTACACACTCCATTTATCCTGAAATGCAGCATTATTACTTTACAAAAGATACCTGAGAATGCAAACTATTAATATATAGACTATACACATTTCTTACTAAAACATACATATAAAAATATAACTAAAATTAAAACAACTACCCAAACGGGTAGTAAGACGCGGTGCTAAAATAAAATAAAAACTATAAATAATTTAAGAACGGGAATTGGTTCTTAATTGAAGAACAAGCAAAATTGGGGTGCCTACCAATTAACCGAAATGACCTCATCTGAATTAATTAGGCATGCTTGTACTGTTAATTATCGGTAATTATGTTTTACCACAAATCTAAGAGAGAATCATTCTTTCAAATCATTGATTAATTTTTAAGCTACCCGCTTTGGTGCCCTCATGGTCTAAGGTGCTACTCTCACAATAGACTAGACTGGGAGATTTGGGTTCAATCTTGGTTGAGTGTACTAAGGGTGGTTTTACCTAAGTAGTTTTTCCACTCACCCTTCATGCAAATGAAAGTTCAATTCCTCTAAATTTGACCTTTCTAATTCCTGACACATTAGTGTAATTGGTACATAGGTGGATAACCTGAATGGGTAGTAAGACGCGATGCTAAAAAAATAAGTTAGCTCAACATAGATTGACCAAATTTATGTCAGTTCTAAAAAAAAATTTATCCAACTAGTCATTTTTCTGAAAATGTATTTAATTTGATTAAAATTTAAAATTCAGGCTTGATATGAACACGGAAAACATTAAAGAAAATAAGGAATGCCCAGAAAATTCGGGGAATTTTTAAACCTTGAAATTGATATGGCAGCAGTTATTCAGTTGGGATCTAATCTTCTATATGTACATATAATTAAGATCTCTTTGTACTAAGAGTCGACCTTTCCATTTCTCTTATTTTCCGCCATGTAGGTCTTAGATTCTCCACACCTTCAGAAAAAATCCTCTAGGCAAATTATATAAAGTTTTGTTAACTTAGATACAGATCATTTTTATGAGTACCTCTGTATGTTTGTTTTTCAGACGTGTTGACATCGCCGCAGCAACGAGAGTCGATAATTATCCGCAACATGCCTACCGTCAAGAGAGTGCCAATGGGCCGGCAGGTCAGAAATATTCAATTGTTTATCATACTATTATTCTATAAATATATTTATTAAAATTTAACTAACAGGTTAAAACTGCGTTTTGTTGTCCAAGGCATCACTCTCGCAATAAAACTGGATTGCCGGTGACGAGAAAATCGAGGTTTGAGTGTACCGAGGGGGGTTTTTCCTTAAATTGTGTTCCACTCTTCTCTCCACACAAATGTGGGTACACTTCCTCTTAATTCAACCTTATTCATCTGTACCACATCAGTATGATAACTATTACATATGCCCATAACCCCAATGGGCTGTGAGATACGGTTTTATATAAAAAAAAAACATGAAAGGTCCTTTATTAAGCCTAAATATGAGATCAACCAATACAAATCGTTAAGCACTTGAGGAAGCAAACGTCTTGTATGATCATGTGTGGATGTGTTTGTGTGATAAAAGCATTACATATAAAATGTTTGGACCGTAAAAGTTTTTCCGCATTTTTTTTACAAAGAAAATATAATAATAATGTATTTGTATATTTTAAAATCATCTCTTTGACTTATTATTGAATAAAGTTTTTATTTTCTCAGTGGATAACTAGGAACGATTTCATGCCCCACTAAACTCCTGCCAATCTCGATACTGTTGCAGGTGTTGCGAGTAACTCCAGTGACTGGAAACCCTCGGTCTATTCTCCTTCCAGTCAGCATTAAGAACATGAAAGACTTCCGTACTATCAGGTTGGTATATTTGTTTATCAACAGGGTATACCATATTGCGACTTAGTTTGGAAAGTTTCTGAAAACATCTTCTTATTCCTTTAACAAAGCATTGGAATTGAGATTAGCTCTGACTCACTGTATATTTATCAGCAACATAATTTTCACTGTCTCTCTCTCTCTGTCTCTCTCTGTCTCTCTCTTTGTCTCTGTCTCTCTCTCTGTCTCTCTCTGTGTCTCTCTCTCTCTCTCTCTCTCTCTCTCTCTCTCTCTCTTACCTATTGATATCCTCCATTCCTTGTCAAAAATTATTAGAGTTGAACAAACCATTTAGGGAAATATATAAAAAAAAGGGGTTTTTCAAAAACAAAAATTCCACATTGCTATGTCCATTAAAATTTTCATAGAAAAGGCCTTTTAGCTAATACACTATATTTAACTTTGTTTTAATAGAATCTGCCCATTTTCTGATTGCGATGTAAAATAGAGATACAGAAATATACAGAAATTGTAGAGGTCAGTAAAAATTAAATGAGAGATAAATTTTTAAAATCTTTACTGTACGGTACTTTATTTTGGAAATGGAGCATCGGCTTCAAAGCAAGAACAAGTGAAAATAGAACGTCAAATGGATTACATTATAAATTCAGTAAATGTTTTATAGTGGATAGGTACCAATTTGCTTATTTTAAAACCCTAATGTTAACACCAAGAACCGAGCTAACTAATCGTGACTCTAGTGTAACAACTTTTTTTTTTGCAACCAAATTTGGTAATATTTTACTATATTATTTTATAGATATTGTCAATATCTGTCGAAAATGACAACTGCGGATCAAATGACTTTGACACATGAGTGTATGTAAAAGTAAAGGTCCGATTTAACTTTTATAGTTGCCGGATAAGAAAGACCTTTCCTCTGAAAATTGCATTGTATTTATTTTATCTTGAACAATACTCCAAAAAAAAAACTTTTAATTCATATGTTTGTCAACCAAGCATATATTCTTTCCTTCTGATATGAATTGTTTCTGTCCAGACTTTCAAAGCAAAACAATTTTATTGCTTGAAAACCATCAAGAAGTGACTTTAGGATTGAGAAACAATGAGAGAGCAAATTCTTCCCTTTGGTGATTTGTTTTGAACTTTAAAACACATTTATTTCCTCTAAGCTACCAGTCTACCAGACAAAGTTACTAACATATGTCCTGGAATCAAATTAAAACTTATGAATCACTATATAATATTTATATAATGTTAATTTTGTTCGTCTAGAATCATAAAATTCTTTAAATTGAAAAATCGCACATGGACACAGGAATCGGGGATCTTTGGCACAGTACGCCAATGCAATTCGAAATGGTTTGATTCTGTCGTCCAGGTTTAATTTTTAAATTTAAAGAGTTTGATATTTAGATGCGGCTATATCCGTACTTAACAACTATAATATCTTGGTTATTTCATTCATTAGAATCATCAACACATCAAGCAGTGGCTCAAGCATGAAACCGCTTCTTTTGAAGTCTGCCTCCCCTCTCATTGCCAAGTCTGAGGAGCTGGGTTCACTCCCGGTCAGTAGTTCGGAGGAGGGGACAGAAGAGGAGATCATGCAGTCTCCCTCCTACCCCAGACTTTCCCTCTCACGTAAGTCACGGTTCTCCAGTCTGACAAATATTGTGGCAGCAAGTGAAGATATATCACTGCATCAATGGTAGCTTGCGACTGACTATGTTTATAATTTCAGCGGAAGAGAAGCGTCTGCTACAGAAAGAAGGGGTAAGACTCCCCTCCCACTACCCCCTCACCAAACAGGAGGAACGCGAGCTCAAAAGGATACGACGTAAGATCCGCAACAAGATCTCTGCTCAAGACTCTCGCAAGAGGAAGAAGGAGTACATTGATGGGCTTGAAGACAGGTAGGGAGCTTTTATTTGTATTGTTTTTTTACTTCCGCAAGCCATCGATTAAGTTCAAGCCCAATTCACAAGACCAACACATTTTATTCGATCATAAATAATTTACATCCATTATTGTTTGCAGTTTTTTATTCAAGCCATATATTTTCCACTACCGGCTTGCTAGGTCTGTCGTAGCTTCATATGCCTTATAATATAACTTAAGACTAGGACAGGCACAACCTCCAGTCCTCGGCCGTTAATTTATCAAAGGGAAATGGTAAACCCATATTTCACGAACAGTAAATTTTTGGCCATGCCAGGAATCGAACCTGGGACCCTTAGCTCAGTGGGCAGACATGCTACCGACTGAGCTAAAATGTTACACGGATCAAAAATAATATGTTGGTATTCTCATTTCTTTAATAATGCTGTATTAAATACTTAAGTGACTCTTTCTCTTTGACTCATTCTTTCGTCCTTCATTTTAGATTAGATGAGCTTGAATGATTTTTTTTAATGACCATTCACAGTATTTCATCAATCATTGATAGGGACATGCAAAATTCGCATTTGCGATAAAATGAATTTTTACACGAATTCTACTCTTTTCACACCAATAACATGAATTTAAGCTTTTTTTCTAAATACAATTCCTTTGTAATTTTGCAAATACCACATCATAAAATATAATTTCCAGCGCAGTAACACTGGTGATAGCACTATACCAGGCCTGTCGTTTATACAAATAGTATCTGTTTTTACTTATTTTATAGGTATACAATGGATCACAGGAAAAATTAGTGTTTTCAGGATATTCAAGCTTTTTTTTTATCTGAGGTTAGCATTAAAAATCACGCTTTATACTTTTACACATTATGATACCTAAATTTCGATAGATCAATTCTTTGTTTACAGCTTTTAAAATATTTCATGCTAGGTCCAAGCAAGGACATTAATATATATATGGACCTTGCTACAGCCGGTCATGTCTGGCAAAATTATATCTTCTTAATTTGTATTCCCTTCTCCTTATTTGATGGTAGTTTAGTCTTCTATGGCAACATGTTTCGGTGTTGTTATTGTTTAGTCTAAACCTAAGTTGATAATCGATTATTTCGATATTGCTATTTGTAAGAGTCGAAGGTAATGATATTGATGTATCGAGTTTAATATTTCTAAGCGTGAAATGTTTTGTGTGTATTTATATTTGATTTTTCTCCGAATATGTTAATAAATAGTTAAACACACAATATGAACGAAAAATTTATATGGTTTTATCCTAGTTTTTTTTTAACGAATACTAATTCGATTCGTATTTATGTAAATAATAACATTGCTTTCACCTTATAATATCATCACTTTTTGAGAAAAATAACACCACTTTTCCCCTAGAAATAACCTCACCTTTTGCATTTCTCTACTAATTGGTTTAAGTATTGAAAGTTGTTGGTGCTTTAGTTGGGATGAAGTAACTTTTTATATCAATGTATGTCAGCTATTTATCTTATCTTACTTTATCAAACAACTCTCAAAGCTCTTAGTATATCTCAAAGGTGATAGTTTCTAATCTCTTGCCACTATATAATTAAACAATAATACTAGTTATGTGCAGTGCAAGTACTCATAAAGTACCTACTGGAAAAGTCAAGTTTTAGTTATTGTTCTAACTTAACTCAAATATTTTTACAAAACTCAAATTCAGCATTTAGTTAATCTAATTTCAAGATATTATTTTATAACAAATACAGTCCCTTGATATTTTTTTTAATCCACATTTTTTGATCAGAACTTTTTTGAAAAAAAATTAATGTTTGTGCTTATGATCTATGTATAGATCCATTGCAAAAATTCTGCTTGAAATATTTCTAACACAAATATTTCGCCATATTACTGAAACCTGAAATAAACTACGATCTATTTTCCACTACCGGCTTGCTAGGCCTATGGTATACCTCAGTTTTAGCTTATGTGGTGCTGACTGACAGTTCACAGCTGACTTCTGACAGTCAACATTTAGGTATATACCTAAATGTTGACTGTCAGAAGTGACAACTGCTAAAGACATGTTTTTTGCAGATCATATGGTTCGGCGTAGGGATACATAATTTGGTCTGGTTGCTTTTCAAAGCCGTCAGAAGTCAGCTGTGAGCTGTCAGTCAGCACCACATAAGCTAAAACTGAGGTATAGCTTCATATGCCTTATAATCTAGTCTAAGACTATGACAGGCACAACATCCAGTCCCCGGCCATTAATTCATCACTTTGAAAGGGTAAACCCACATTTCACCGTTGATAAATTTTTCAGCCATACCGGGAATTTAACCTGAGACCCTTAGTTCAATAGACAGACCGCTGTGAACTGTCAAACTCGACTCAAAAGTGAAAAATACCCACCACCACATAAACATATGTTTTAAAATTGTAACAGATGATATACTTGAGTTATTTAAAATTAATTCAGTACTGTTTATTTTGAGCAGGAGGGAATTAAAATGCCCTGAAATTTTTCTAAAAAAAAAGTACTTTTCAATCTCTATAGCAAACGTAAAGTTTTGGTTTAAAAAAGTATTGTGTTAATGTAAATTACATAGTGTCATAGCTATCACCATATCTATGCTAATGTACTAGAAACAAAGATAAAATTTACCCAAATTTACCTACATTTGAATGGAGAGTGGGAAACTATTTAGGGGGAATCACCTTAGAATATCTGGTTGAGATGCAAACCTTGACCTCCATATTACCGACAAACTAGACCAGCCCGCCATTGTGGTTTTCCTCGAGAGTTCACGATTTTCTCGCACCCAACCATATGCAAGAAAACTAGCCCCAGTTATGACAAGTGAAAATTCTGGTTGAAACCTTTAAATGGAGACGATACAAGGTCCAAGTGGCTTACGTTTTATATACCTCAGTTTTAGCTTATGTGGTGCTGACTGACAGTTCACAGCTGACTTCTGACAGTCAACATTTAGGTATATACCTAAATTTTGACTGTCAGAAGTGACAACTGCTAAAGACATGTTTTTTGCAGATCATATGGTTCGGCATAGGGATACATAATTTGGTCTGGTAGCTTTTTAAAGCCGTCAGAAGTCAGCTGTGAGCTGTCAGTCAGCACCACATAAGCTAAAACTGAGGTATAGTCACCTTTCAGTCGAGGTGTGTGAAGCTTCAAAAACTTTGACTTCGCTTCGAATATATTCACCAACTTCGACTTTGATTCGAAAGTAAAATTCCAGATTCAGCAATTATTACGTAGCTTTGCCAATAAAAATATTTAAAGTTAAAATTCCCAAATTATTTCAATTTTTTTTGTCAATTTGTTATATTTTGTACATCACAAAATAATGTTCACATTGCAAATTTTTTTATTAAATAACGTTATGATAGAGGCTCTATTTATCGTCTGAAGATAAAAACTGTTAAAATAGTGTTTTCAATAAAAAAAATATATATTTGATACTTTAAGTTAAATAGTTATGTAACAAATGTATTTTCCCAACATTCAACGTGTTTTTAACTGACTTTGGTGGCCACATAGACATGCCGATGACAGGGGGATATAGGTTTGAATCTCGGTCATGTGTACTGAGGGTGGTTTTTACAAAATTGTTTTCCACTCATTAGACATGGCACTCCCTTATCTCTTAGTCATGAAGTTCCATCCACTGACGTTCTCTCTTCTTGTTTGATCAGGGTAAAACAATGCACAGAGGATAACATCAACCTGGTACGGAGGATGAAACTGCTCCAAACACAGAACCAAACCCTGACGGCGCAGATCCGCCGGCTTCAAGCGTTACTGTCCCGGGGAACGGCGCAGCCGGCCACTTGTCTGATGGTACTCATGCTCTCCATGGCTCTCGTCATGATGCCTAGTCTGAGACCAAACGGCACCACACAATCACAGACGAGCACTGAGATGTCTCAGGATCAGGACATCAGCATGCCCTCCGAGAGTAGCTCCTTGCCGCCTATTGCAGGTTAGGATTGTGCCATTATTCTAGCAAACACTAAACTAACCATGTCAAATATGATTCATTAATACCTTTGATTCAAAAGAATATATCTCGATACCACTATTTTCCATACCAAGAGTCTTTGTTATCTATTATTATTATTATTATTATTATTATTATTATTATTATTATTATTATTATTATTATTTATTTTTTATTTTTTATTATTATTATTATTTATTAATTATTTATTATTATTATTATTATTATTATTATTATTAATTGTTTATTATTATTTATTATTATTATTTATCATCATCATTATCGATGCCACACTACCAGATTGCTTTGTATACAGAGTCCTGATTGATTTTCATATCGTGGTTCGTACTCCACAGAAGTTGGTCAACTTTTCTAAAAGACTAGTTTATACGGACTACCAATCACAGTTGATTAGATATGTGCATGCACATCAAAATTAAAAAACCAATGGAAGGGAAAGGATTTGTTGCTAGTTATAGCTTTGATAGTACAATTTGTGTTATAAATCTAGTTGTGATTGTACTTGACCTAAATTTCAGTTATATTCTAGACGTTTTCTCCAAAAAGTTGTTTTAGTTTCTTATATTGATCATCTTGGCAGTAGCTTCTTGCTTTAGACGATTTTATTTTGAAGAGTTTAACTGGGCAAAGTTTTCGACTATGTTATTGATTGTTTTGGTCACGTGATTTAGGATGCGAACCGTGTGGATGTGAATACAATCTCTACAGACCTACAAAGACAGGAACCATAGGCTGGAGTAACATAGCTTAGTGCAAAACTATCAAGTGTATTGTGTGCATCTTAAATAAATACTTCTTTAACTAGGTGATAATGAATTATAGATGGGAATGATTAAGTTTTTTTTTTCAGGACGTTCTCGCAGCCTCCTGTTTTCCAAGAGCCTCATTCCCGAGGATTCCTGTGTCATGTCGGACCTTCTTGATGACTTGGACTCTGGTGTAGACACCTGGGACCATGATTATGAACCTGGCCCCCCGTTGAAGAGGACGCGCTCTAGCGCCTTTTATGACGAGTACAAGCCCGCAGTACTGCATGCTACCCGCAACTTCATCGTCCCGCCAATAGACGACGCTTGGCCCCCTCCTAAACATCCGGTTGCCGAGACGAAGGTAAACATGACGGATGCTGGTGGGACACACACCATTGTCATCAATGTGCCTGAAGAACGGGGATAACCAATTGAGGCACACCCGTTTAAATATGGGAACCATACTGAGCACCACCAACATGTAAAATGTTGTGTATTATTTATGTAATTGTGAACTAAATAAACAATTTTGTTTGTGATGGGGATCTTGAAAGAGTAATTGGAAACAATAAGACAAACGCAATATGCACTTCACAAATGAAGGAACACAGTTCACTGCTGCCACTGGACAAACTGTGCTTTGTTCGTCTCTATGTGAAAGGTCTGGAAGCCATGCTGTGTTTGTCTATATTGTCTTATCGGCCTTTCCTGCTCATTATACATAAAATTAGATACCTCAAAAATTGATATTTTTTTTGTCATCGTTTCCCATACCCTTAGGGTTTTTGCATGTAATAATTACGTTAATGAGTTGGGGATGAGGAAGGTTGAATTTAGAGAAAGTGTACCCTTATATGTGTGGAGGGAGAGTGGAAAACCATTTAATAAGAAAAAAACTGTATACCTTATGGTATTCGAACCTCGTTACCTGCAATCCAGTCTATTGCAAGATGTCTTAAAAGAGCATTTAGCAGTCGAAACGGGTCTGTTGTTAAATAATTAAATTGACTTTATTATGTTGGAGTTATAATTCCCTACAAATATAACACCGAATTGTCGGATATATTTAATATATGAAAATGGTGAAAAATAAAGTAATGTTAGTGATAATGATGTAAGTTAGGTTAGGCCTTGATAGTTGAGTTATTTTTGTGACGTTGGGATATCATTTGGGCTAAGCTTTTTCATTGAGGTGGAGATTATCCACTCGTCTAGTTTATTCTTTATTTAATTTTTAGTTTCACCCGTCCTTAATTCATTTTGTGTGTGATTTATTCTATTATAATAAGTAACCACAGTTTTTAAGAAGCTTTTTTTTAATCTTCAAACTTCGGTTTTAAAACATTTGGTGCTGTACTATATATTTTTCAAACATTTGAGTAAATACTGTAGTTATGAGCAATATGTAACTTTATGTTTTAAACAATAAATATGTATTAATTTGTGATTTTATCCAAGATTTTTATATACAATAAATTGTTTGGTCATTATAACACTCATACATCCAGTCAAGTGTTAAATTACTGGTCTGGGGTTTAGTTGTTAAGTTCATCCTATAAATTATGATTGGTTATGAACCAACAATAAGCAGTATTAGAGCTCTAAAGCATATTTCACTTTAAATATATATTTTTTAAAAGTGCTTTTTTTTTTAAGGATTTGGGTCTTAAATCTGAACTCTCCTCAAATCTTGAATATTCTTGAGAACTAGAGGGATTAGTCATAAGAGAGATTCAAGGACCCATCCCTTCTTGGAAGGTACAGTCATCAAAACCAGTTCTTCTACATTAGTATTAACATTTTTACGAACTTACCCAAGTACGGTAAGTGATTACATTTTTTGTTGAGTAATATCATTGCTAACAGCGGCTAGAATATGAGCCCACGCCATAAAGAGTTGGTTATATATGTTCCGTGCTGTTTCACCTGGACAGCCTGTTTTAATCTCAATATGTCACTGTAAATTAATTTGAAAGAGTTTTATTCGATTTCATAGAATATCTTGTATTTGACTTACTATGTAGACTATTAAGGCTTTAAATATATTTTGTTATTGTACAAAAGTTAAATTTATGTTTTGCAAGATTTTTTATATTTATCTATTGTTTAAAGTATTTTTATTATAAATTGCTAATACATGCAAATTAAGGACAACTTGACCTGTAAAATAATTTACTAGGAAATTAGGGTTTGTACATACAAATACTTGTAACTTGAATTTTTAAAAAAACCTTTTAATTTATACAACATTTTCAGATATATTTGTGGCATGAATTCATTCAATAGAATTTGCTGCAAGTTTTCGAGTGTTATTCACAATGACAATTTTACTATTTCTTGTTGGATTTAAATGAGCACAATAATTTATTATCGTTTGAAAGATAAATAATTTTTTTTACAGTAAATAATTTGCTAACTGTAACTCTGAAGAAATGCGGCTTTTTATTAAATTAATCTTGTAATATTTATTAAAAAAAACCCAACTAATCATTCAAGTATGTATATTTAATGCAATTGTCTTGCATAACCATTTATTGTAAGGAGCAAGTTTTCCTAATCGTTTAATCTAAACGAAGGGAAAAGATATTGGTATGTTTATTTCATGGACATTTCTGCTAATATTAAAAAATTTAAATCTTTTATCAAAGTAAGATTGTAGTTTATAATTATTATTTTTTCCTCTTAATGATTGACAAATTATTTGGTATGGTAAATATGTTTAGCTTTAGAATTGGGGATTAGTTTTCATTGAAGTAGGCTTGGGATATATTTGCACAGTATCAGATGCACACAATCCTAACTTTTTACTAACTTTTAAATTTTAATAATTGTTATCTCTAACGTTGAAGGCAATCATTTTTATTTGCAATGTTTTAAGTACACTTTCTGAACCAACTGATTATATCAGCACACAAGAATTTCTATGAGCGAGAGTGAAAGGGTTTACCAATTTTAATGGAAAGGTATTTTCACATACCTTTCACAGTTATTTTACATGCCACAATCGAAACCGGACCGACAACTTTACTTTTCCTCAGAAGGAAGTTGTACTACAGATTTTTATCGTTCAGGAAAAATCTTTTAACACTGGCTGGGTTTGAAGCCACGAACACCGGGTTCATAGGCAAGCACTTTACTCCAAGACCACCAAGGTAAACTTGACTGTCATCAATAATACAAAGTAATTATTTCTTTTAAAGTTCTAAAATAGCTTAAATATCTTACTTACTCGTGTAGAAAATTGGTCGTTACTGCCCAATCTCCTGACGTAAGTTTCATTCCATCAAAAGGGTACTAGGCGGTAACGATCGATTTTTTTTAGAGAGGCAGCCATTACCTCTTAGTCCAATAGCAGCAATGTAAAGTGTGAACTGTGTTCTTATATTTATTGTAAAAGACATATTGTGTTTGTTCCTTATATATGCTTTTAAATGTTATCCACCTTTCCTGTACCTTCTTCCAAACATAATATGATTACCTCATAAAGCGAAAATAGGTTTTACTTTTAGAGATATATTTTATAGCTCATTAATATGAGAGATAAGAGATAATAAAACCACATTTAATTTTACAATAATAATTATGATTGGCTAACCTGCGTTTGTAATGCTGGAGTAAATTGAGAACTCTCAAAAACACATTTAGACAATGATTTGCTACAATATTTTTTTTGTGTATCTTTCATGTATTACTAAAATACTGGGCTATCTGCAATTGCATACAGTATAATTTCAATAGGAAGAACCTTATCTGGCAGCTATAAAATTTCATGTAAGTTATTTTCCTTCTAATCCAGTAGCTTTCGTTGTATTCTACACTGTGCAAATAAATGGGCGTAGGAAAATATATTTGTATCAACAATAGGCCCCCTTAAAGATGATTTAAGAGCCCATCTCGCCCCACGAATAATGCGTAAATATGGAATGTACTACAGCTCGAACTATGCATCATTTTACAGTGTCGTTACTTTTAAGCCTTCATTGGGAACTCGTTTGGATGATACAGAAAATCTGCTGGTAAATGTAATTTCTGGTTTGAGCCTAATCATATATCCTTGTTAATCAATGACATCAGTTATTAATATTATAATGTGATTGCTTTAGTGAGTGCTATTTGTGGGATTGTTGAAGGTACTGAATGGAATTTTGTCACCTTTTGGCATTTAGGTTCTAGAATGAATTTTAATATAAATAATAATAAATCCACTGGTTTACATGTTTTTTAGTTCAAGGCTTTATTTATTGTGTCAATTCTGTGCAGATTGTATAGCTTTTGTGGGTTTGATAGAATAAATATATCCAAATCAAAGGTTTTTTTTTTTAATTTCTGGTTCTTAGATCTTGGTATTTTTTTTCTTAGCTGTACGAGAAAGGTAGAGTAATTATGCAAGAATCATGACAAAAAATTATATTTTGGGGCATTAGAACTCAAAAGTTCACTGCCACACTTACTAAAGTACGGCACCTATTTCTATCCAGTCCACCTTAATAAATTTTACATTCTAATGCTATCTTACCAGTTGCTTCTAGGCATGGCCGTCTTTAGTTACAGGCCTAGTTTACTACTGCAAATTGTCTGTTCATTTGGAATGCAACAATTGTTGTATTGATTTTTTAGTTTGGTTCGATACATATGCTAAATATTTCAATAACTAGTCTTTTTCATAAGCCGGGGGTGCATGTACACTCTTAGACCCTCCTCGCTGCGCGCATGAACTCAACCATAGTAGCACCAAGCAAGGTAGTAAGTAGTCTTACCTTGACTGATTACACTATGACCCTATCTTATAAGCTACACCATAGTGTAACCAAACAAGGTAAGACTGGTAAATTTCACAGTTAACGAACCTTGATTGATTACAGTATTGCTCTATCTTGCAAGCTTTACCATAGCTGAATATGATAAGGTAGGCCTACTTAATTTAGAATAAACAGCGTATACAACACAGAGGTATTATATATGAGCTTGACAACTAGAATGACTAACACTTATTATTAAACTAATATAATAGTGTGCATTTTTTAACTAATTTTTTCCTCAACTAATCACTATGTTCTTTACAAAATAAAAATTTAATAATTATGATTATTTTCACATTTTTTTAGTTTTTTAAATACTATGTTGCTACAAAAAATAGTCAATGGTTAGACAGCGTTATAATTAGAATACGTTTAAAATAATCTAGTTATATTAATAATATTCACCAGTTTCAATAGGATTGCATAGAAAGTAAAAGTCATAATTAGGTAGACTATACTTCAGGCCTTATCAGTTTGTTGGCTACCTGCCTGGATTTATTCTAGTAGTAGTAGCAGTCGTAGTAGTAGTAGTAATAATAATAAAGGTGACAGGACTGTCCCAGGTGTTTGGTTGGTTTAGGGCGATTCAAACAAAAGAAGCTAAAGTATCTGGCCACCCTTTCTCCTTCAAGCTTTACCCAAAGTGTGGCCTTAGAGACCTGCTAATATGAGTTTAAGCTTGATACCTTCACGCGATATTTGTTTACAATTCAAATTTAAAAATTCCAAGTCTTAGCAAGCATAAATATCAGCGTAGAGTCTTTTAGATGAGAGTAGTTAAAAAAACATATAAAAGTATCGAATAATTTTTATGAACATATTGTAACATTATTAAAACTAATAATGTGTATAATTAATTAAGTCAATAAAAATGAAGTATCAGAAAGACACATTATTAAATAACTTAGAACAATGTAACACCAGCCCCTCTATACAACCAAATAGAGACAGCCCCTTTACACAACAATGTAGCACTAGACACTCTTTACAACAATGCAACACTAGTCCCTCTACACAACAATGTAGTACTAGTCCCTCCACACAACAATGTAGCAATAGTCCCTCCACACAACAATGTAGCAATAGTCCCTCTACACAACAATGTAGCACTAGTCCCTC
>CABFWB010001789.1:72676-84630 GCA_902151455.1 Timema bartmani
ACAACAATGTAGCACTAGTCCCTCTACACAACAATGTAGCACCAGTCCCTCTACACAACATTGTAGCTCTAGTCCCTCTACACAACAATGCAGTTCTAGTCCCTCTACACAACAATCTAGCACCAGTCCCTCTACACAACAATGTAGTTCTAGTCCCTCTACACAACAATGTAGCACTAGTCCCTCTATACAACAATGTATCACTAGTCTACACAACAATGTAACGTATGCTAACAGCTCGTGCAAATTCCTAATCTTCGGAGAACGAGACGGCGCAGCGAGCGTTTCACGAAACTCTTCGAAAGAGCTAAATGTACGTTCACGAAAATATATATATTTTTTTATCATGCCCATATCATCGAACCTAACATATTTTATTTTATATCCCAACCCTCCGCATTACATTAAAATAAATTCAGAATTTGATAGGAAGGCCATTATTTGAAAATTGTAAAGTCATGTTGCCATAATGGCGGGTAAATATATTAGCATTTTATCTACTTTGTTAGTCCATTTAGTTGTTAGTTTTACAATTATTTCCGCATATCAATAATATATTTTGCACAATGCCCTCCCAACCCCTCGCCTTAAACTCTCTCGTGAATCAGCCAACGGGTTCTAGTCTTGAGGGACAGGAATATCGAGGTTTGTACGTCCCTAGCCCATCCACCCCTCGTCTTGGAACAGTCTGCAATACTGACCATCCACCCCCTGGACCCTCTAACCATAACTGATAACGTCGAATGTGTCCAGGTAAATTCGGTTCAACATAGGAATAGTTTTCTAAAAGGCCTTTTTCCCTACCAGGAATCTATTATATAGTAGGATATTGGTAGGAAAAAAGACCTTTCAGAGAGTAATTTCTACCGTGAATGGAGTATAGCACACGTGCCGTGCCGTCTCAATTGTACCCAACATCCGGATATTTCTTAGGATAAAACAAACCCAACGCATAATATTTCCAATTTGTTTTGTCCTTCACTAGAAACCCCGGCACACACAATACGATTTATCGTACAGTCCAATTTTCACATGAAGATCCTTATGTTACAGTGACAAACGTAACTAAAATTACTTTTCTATACTCCTGTCATTTTTTATATATATTATCAATACCTATAAAATAATAATAAATAATATTGCAAGTGCTACCTTTTTTTTGCGTCCTACTACTCCTTTCGGGTTATGTACTAGCTACGATGCTGGTATTATGGATGAGGAAGGTTATATTTTGAGGAAGTGTACCCGCATTTGCGTGGAAAACAATTTTTTGGGAAAACTGCCCTCAGTACACCTGACCGAGATTCTAACCCCTTCATCAGTTCGTATAGTCTACCGCAAGAGTGACGCCTTATACCATGAGGCCACCGAAGCTGGTTTTATAATCGTCACCTAATACTATTCATCGTGATAAAAGAAGAGCGACCATTCGACCCGTTTAAGTGGATGTCCCGGAAAACGTCCTGGATTGGAAAGTCCCCCGTTTTTAATTGTCGCGTGGAATCTGCTACGAGGACAGTGACGGTTACGAAATGCAATTTTATTCACCCCTGTGAACTTTATTTTAAAGAAGTTGAATTGAATCAGGATTAAAAGAAATATCAGTTGATGTAAATAATTTTAAATGTTTATTCACTTTAATTAATAATTTCTATTTTAAATTTTATAGTTCTAAAATATTTATTATGATTATTTATTTATGATCGTAAACAAAATTATAAAAATTAAAACGGGTTCGAATTAATATACTTCTGTTGATTTTTTAAATATTTTTTTTCCTATTCCTGAATCGGCGTGAGTAGAAAATGGTCCATCTTAAGAAAAGTATTTTGAAATTGTAATTATTCTTTCTTTTGGAGCAGTTGAGTTTCATTATATAATGTAATTTATGTTTGTTTCGCTGGAGTGAGAGTGAGAGGGAAAATAAACACCACAGCACACCCTGTCGGGATTCGAACTCTCCCCGTCACTGACAAGTCTGAGCCTGGGTGCCAGCAGTCAAATGGGTCAGTTGGTTCTACCTCACAAACACAAGGAGTGTGATTTGTTTTCTTCGTGGTTAGGTGTGTTTGGTTCTATGTTCACA
The DNA here is from genome assembly GCA_902151455.1 of Timema bartmani. NCBI lineage: Eukaryota > Metazoa > Arthropoda > Insecta > Phasmatodea > Timematidae > Timema > Timema bartmani. The sequence goes on from CABFWB010001789.1 coordinate 74,763, forward strand.
TTCACTTCACTTGAAAAAGTCCACTTTTCACACAAATATTGAGTAACATTCTAATTAGTACAACTAACAGTCTATTGCCACCCGGCCACATGTCCGGACATAGTTACGAGGGTAGTTTTAAGTAAGTGCACTTCCTCTAAACTGGCCTACTCTTCTCTGCCCCTACCCGCCTCGGTGGCGTAGTTGGCTAATGCGCTAGTCGTGTTGAGCTCTACCGCCGAGGACGGGGAGATCGAGGTTCGAATCTCGATCGGGTGAACTGGGGGTGGTTTTTCCTAAATGGTTTTCCACTCATATTATTATTATATTCTCTGCTCCTTGTAATTAGCCGTTAATAACCCAACACAATAAAATAAACCGCAGGGAAGTAACCCTTGGGTTATGAAATGTCCGACACCTTGGCCTGTTTATTGAGTTAAAGATATTCGTTTCGATTCCTGGTATGGCCGAAATATCATTGGGGAAATGTATGTATACCATTCACAGCGATGTATTATCTGCTGGGTGTTATGTCTCTTTTAGATTTAAATTAGTTAGTAAGTCGTTTATCGTGTAAGTCGGTTCGGAAAGTGTACTTTAAATACCTCAAATAAAAAATAAATACATAATTTTTGAAAGGCAGGGATTTAATGGCCAACAATTTTGTTGGTCTATTCACAGTGATGTTGAAAATACGGGCACATTTCCTGAAGGTTTTCCCTCATCCGTTTCATTATCTCAAAGTCACGATATCTTTGATTAAAATCAAATATCAATAATGCGTTCATTAGTGAAGTGATTTTAACAAATTGAATATTTTATTTAACAACAGAAGAAAATGATGACCAAATCTTAAAATGTAGACTTTTATGGATCGTTATTTATTTATCAATTGAATTATTGTTATTTTTAAATTTTATATTTTTTTAATGTTATTTCTAAACATTTGATAAGAAAAAAAAATGGCGTCCATTACACTTAAAGGAGATGTCTATTTAAAAAATGGCGTATGAATAAATGTTAATTAACATCTTAATTTTAATTACTAGCGACGATAACATATTTTATTTATTTATTTAACTAAAATAATGGGTTATCTATTTTAAATGACTCACTCAAATAGTTCAATCATAATTGTAATTTAGTTTTAGGAACTATTTTTCGCGAAGGGCGAATTTGATAACACACAGGTTTTCCAGACAAACTCTTCGTTTCGGTTTCGCTTCGGTTCAGTCTAAACGGAGTTCCCGTAGTGTGTGGTTGTAGTGCTTTCTTTGTGAAAAAACAAAACGCGCGTGAAAGTGATCTGTAGATTTGTAGTTTCTTTTACAAGTTTTTTTTTCAATATCTTGCCTGCAGGAATTATAGGTAAGGAAATGAGCCAAACAAAAATAAAACTTTTAAATATATTTCTCAAATTTAAGTCAAGTGCCTCAGATTTTTTTTATCTTTGTTGTTTAAGTTATAGTATGAACACATTTGTTAATAATTATAACTTTGAATGAAAACTGGACTTTTATATGCATATTAAAAAGTCGATTAATTTATCATCAATAATTAATAAAGTACTCGCATGCAAATAATATTATGTTTTAACCATGTAAAGTACAGTTGGGACTGGATTCACGAAATCGCGCAGTAGAGGGTTATAATCCCAGTCGGATGATTAATTGAAGGTGAAAGACCTCTGTACTGAGGGTCTGGGGTTCAATCCTCTGTCCCGGCACACATTTATCTGATTGCCAAACCCTTCCTTTACCTCTGACAAGACGTGTATTAATCACAACTTGTGAATGTGGGGAATGCCAGGCCTCTACCGTGGTTCGGATTCCACGTTAAACTGTAGGTCCTCCATTTCATCTCACAATCACCCTACCATTACACATTAGCGTAAGTGCGTACATCCCGAACGGTTAGTAAGACGCGGTGATAATAATAATAATAATAATAATAAATTGAAGGTGTTTTTCCTAATTATCTCCCTCCATTAAAATGTGTTTACACGTGCTCTCAAATTCTATTGTCCTCATTGTTAATTTATTAACATATATAGTTTAGAGTAGAAGTTTACTAAAGCTGGCTCGTTTCCTTGTTGCATGCTTGTAGCTATGTAGTGAGTAGGAGTGGACAAGCCATCAACAGGGTCAAATGGAGCTGGTGAACTCTTTACCCCCGACTGATGGCGGATCCCTCGTTTGAATTCAATTGTTTTAATTTATCATGCCATGTACCTTGTCTTCTTTTGTTTCAGGATCTTATTATTATAATGTACGTCTGTTTTTTAGCTATAAATATCAGTGTGTCCCCTTCTTTTCGAATTACAAGTTAGGTAGGGCTAGGTTAAGTTACACTGGTATTTTATGGCTAAAAAATAAGGCGCTAAGTTTTATTGAGTTTGGCTTTTCCTGAGCGCGGTTGCAACATTATAATATTCCACAGTCATCTCTTCAAATGGAAGGTTCGCTTTGGAATGTTTTTTAGTGTCTTGCATAGCGTGTTTACGAACGGCTTTATTCAATAAATGATTTGTTTTTTATTGTTATGTTTATATTGTTGCACGTCCGCATGTTTACTACAGCCTAATGGCGGAAGAGTTCTTTTCCTGGGCTGCCCTTCCCCCCTTTTGATAAAATATGTTTTAATAATAAGCCTTAAGCCTTAAGCCTTAAATAAACTAGAATCATTAAATATATAAAAAATAACTTCACGGTAGGCCTAAATGTTTAAAACAATATGCAATTTTACCCAGCCTGTAAATATATATTTTAATGATTACAATTATTTCATTTGATAGTATAGTTTAGACTTTCAGGCTGGAAGTAATTAATTTCTTACTAACAATTTGTTTATATTCCTATCATTTGTAAAAATAGCACATATGAATGGTTTTATTCATATGTGCTGTTTTATCGGAATGAAGTTGGCAAATATCTAGAAATTGATTTGTGGTTTCCAACCCTACAGGATCGGCAGAACCTTGTTCGATACCTGGAGGGTAGAGAAGTGAAACTTTATTTAATTTAACTATTACTACTTTAATTTTAATATTTCGCCAGTATTCCATTTTATTTTGAGCTATAATAGATTACTATGTAATTTTTAAATCTATTTATTATAATAATATTTTTTTAAAATATGTTATTCAATTATTTTTTTTAGCTATTATAAGTAGATATGTAATTTGACCCCTAACAATATAAATAGGGCAGCTCTGGGTTATGAAAGAGGTAACAACGTTTTTATTGTGTAGTTGATTCCTGCAGGCCTAAAATATCAGTTGAAAAGTGAATTTATTTCAAATGTTTGTCTGTTTACCTCAAAACTTAAGTAATCTTGACTTAAAACCTCAAAAATAATTTTAAAAAAAACAACTAATTTTAAGACTGTGATTTATTATTTAATTGTCAAAAAAGGAATTAAAAAAATACTTATGAAAGAGTTTATATAATAAAAAGTACTTTTTCAAAAGTATGATTATTAATGACCCAGACATTTGGTCTAAGCTGTATTTTTTATATAAAAAGTTCATTCAATTTCACAGTCTATTGTTAAAAAATTTTATTAAAAAAATACAATTTGAGGCCTAGTTTTATTTATTCTAGAATAGAAATAGGCCTTTAAATGACATAGCATCCTCACCCAGATGGGCCTTTAAATGACATATAATATTCTCACCCAGCTGGGCCTTGTAATGACATATAATATTCTCACCCAGCTGGGCCTTGTAATGACACATAATATTCTCACCCAGCTGAGCCTTGTAATGACATATAATATCCTCACCCAGCTGGGCCTTGAAATGACATATAACATCCGCACCCAGATGGGCCTTGAAATGACATATAACATCCGCACCCAGATGGGCCTTGAAATGACATATAACATCCTCACCCAGATGGGCCTTGAAATGACAGAGCATCCTCACCCAGATGGGCCTTGAAATGATTTAACATCCTCACCCAGATGGGCCTTGAAATGACTTAACATCCTCACCCAGATTGCTTCCATGCATAGTTAGAAATAGTTGGGTGTAAAAATAAAGTGCCGTACTTTACTAATCAAAGAAATGTTTATTACAAAGCAAGAGGGTGGTTTTTTTTCCTGAATGATTTTTCGCTTTCCTTCCACGCAAATGCTGGTAGATCACCTCTAAAATGCTTCCTTCCTCATCCCTACCCCAGTAGAGTAGTTATCACTTAAGTGTAAAGCCTAACCTGAACAGGTAGTAACACGCTGTGACAAAAAATTGTGTGTGTGTGATGTATGATGTGTGATGTATGATGTATGATGTGTGATGTGTGATGTATGATGTATGATGTATGATGTGTGATGTGTGATGTATGATGTATGATGTATGATGTATGATGTATGATGTATGATGTATGATGTATGATGTATGATGTATGATGTATGATGTATGATGTATGATGTATGATGTATGATGTATGATGTATGATGTATGATGTATGAGTGTGTGTGTGTGTGTGTGTGTGTGTATGTATGTATGTATGTATGCATGGGTGTATGTATGTATGCATGGGTGTATGTATGTATGTATGTATGCATGGGTGTATGTATGTATATGTGGGTGTATGTATGTATATGTGGGTGTATGTATGTATATGTGGGTGTATTGTTAGTTTTATTAACTATGTTATGTAATATCACATGGAAATAACATATTTAATAATGTTTAGTCTAATTTTTCTAACAAGCTTATTTTAGAAAATAAAATTTTTGTTATTTTTTGTCAGCATTGATAATATGTTACTATATTATTGTTATTTTATATGTATTGAAAATATCTATCAAACGTGTCAGCCAAAGATCTTATGATTTGATGTATAAATACTTGAACATAGATATACTAAATTTTTTAACTGTCACTTAAGGTTCTTTCTAAAAAAAAATGGAGTTGGTTAAATTTGCAATATACTTATAATATTTTATTTATGGTATCAAAATAATTGGTTAAACTGTGATTTCACTTGTTCTAGGTTTATACATTTTTCATTTGTTCTACTTTTTGTTGTCTACCATTAGCTCTGCATCATACTATTGTCAGATATTTCACTTATTAAAGGAGATTATTCATACTCTTGTATATTTTTAATTCCAGATCTACCAACAACAAGGGGTGTGATTGCCTACAGCTTTGTCATTTGACCATCAACATTGTACTACATAATTTTAACAATTTATAAATAGTGACATATTCATTTCAAATCATTAGAGTGTATATGTCTTTCAGATCACGGACCATATTATAACTCTACAAAACTATGTTATATGTAAAATATATTTTTGTGTCCAACATTATTTGGTGTTTAATGTGGTAGCTCATGGTTTCCTTGGCACTAACTATATTTTACTGTAACTTTTTTTAGGTATCAATTTAGTTTCCGTTTCAGAAAATGGAGTTTATTTTTATTTGTTTGATCTAATGGAGTACCTAATACTATTTTATTATTATGTTTGTGTATGTTTTTAGTTTAATTTGTTTGATCTAATGCGGTAATAATGTTGTATTCTATTTTTACAGGGTTTTGGTTTAATTTGTTTGCTATAATGCAGTATTAATATTTTATTATTCTATATTTTCAGGGTATTAGTCTAATTTGTTTGATCTAATGAAGTTATAATATTTTATTATTGTTTGTACATGTTTTTAGTTTGCATTTCAATTTTATTTCCAACTAATTTGTTATACATTACTATACTTTATTTTGCGGCTTTTTTTTTAACAGGATGCAAAATTTATGCTAACTGTTTGTATCCAATTGTGTTTATAGTGATTTTTATTTTAATGTGTGTGTGTGTTTTTGTGTATGTATGATTTTTGTTTTATAGAATTATTTTGAACTAAAAGTATTACTTAAATGTTAAAATTTTTATTTAGTATTTTTTATTAATCAGGATTTGTATTGCAATTTTTTTAAAGCATTATTACAGGTTGTTAAAGTTTACTATTTAAGAAAACTAGTGTGTTCACAGTATTTATTTTAGTTTAAGCAGTTTCTGGTGTGTTTTAATCTTAAGTTAGTAATCATTTCTGTTGAAAATAACAATCAAATCGTATTATTTAACAATAAAATAAGGTATTGGTACTGTTACAAATTACAGGTTCTATACTCGCTTACCTTTGTAAAGTAATTGTAAAGTACTTGTGTTTAGGTGAAAAGAAAAAGGAAGATTGAATTGCCCATCATGGCACGACTGGGAGAATGTTGTCGATGTTTAAAGGCGGATGAAATCATTTACAAGCCCCTAAAGTGACTCGAAAGGTTTTTTTGTTTTTTTTACCAGGGGGTTGTTTCGTATCGTCGAGGTTATTTGTGTCATTCATGTGGCTCCTATTTGTTTTGAGATTATTTCCCGGTGTAAGTAATAATAATTTTTCCATTCTACTAATTATCTAATAAGGTTGATTCTATCAGGTTTGTAATGAGGAAATACAAATTTAATATGTATATCTTCTACTAATTATAATTTAAATTAAGTAGAATGTGCACAACTATTTAGTTCTTTGAGGTAGAGTTCTTGAAGGTGTACACACAGCTCTGCTGAAGTGTGGTTTTAAAGCGTTAAAGTAATAAATATCAAGGCAAAGTTAAGTTACTATCACACGACACTTGCTTGTGCTAGAAATAAAATGTGCTAGCTAGCGCCTAGATAATTATATTATACTAGCGAGTACAATAGAAACGGAACTAGAGTATTCACACGCTGCTAGTTTGGTACTAGGTTATAGTGCAAATATTTATGGAACGTCAGCTATTAATTTTGGGTAGCAGCAGCTACATTAATTTTTAATAATGATATTGAAAATTATGAGAGGGAGCGTAGGAAAAGAATATTGACACGGGACTGGATGGAACGACGAAATAATGGTCGCGAGATGCTAAAAATGATACATTCGGAGTTTAGGTAGGACAAATTCGGGGTGACACTAACGTTTATTATCTCTCTAAACTTGTATTCGTTTATTTACGATGTGGTCAGAAGCCCATGAGAAGCCCATGAGTGTCAAATTACAGTATCCTTGTTATACAAATACTCTTTTTTAGGCCTACGCACACTTTATTTTCTAAAAAAACAACCATCCAAGGCTGGCATGCTATCAAGTTTATTTAGATTAAAATTGGGTCTGTAACACAGTTTGTCGTCTTTAGATGACATGTTTTTAATTAAATATATATTAAATGTATTGTCATATTGTGTCAATTTGGTATTATATAAACAAGGACGTTTAGAATAATTTTCTGCCTACAACAAAATCACATCCGATGACAATGTTATCGCCATTTCTTCCATTTCTCTACACACAGTCTTAGTGCGCATTGATTGGTTGAATCTAGTACGAAAATAGCGCCTGTTCTATCCTCACAACTAGTATGGTAGTCAGTACCAAGAGGCAGAACCAGTATACTTTTTCTGATTCACACGACGCTAGATTATGACGTGCTAGTTAGCACACTAGATTTCAAGTACGAGCTAGTGTCGTGTGATACGGCTATTAGTCAATTTAGATATTATATTTTGGTTAGAGTACCTTAAAGACTTAATTTTAAATTGTTAATTTTGCTACTGCGTTAAGAAATGCTATGTTCAGACGACACCATTTCCATTTTAAGATTTTTCCAGGTTCCCGAACCTAAACGTCATCCTTACGTTCCGTGTTTCTATGCCATATTAATGTTATTAAAACTTACAGTATAAATATTAAGTACCAAGAAACAATGCCGTAGCATTTGCAATTCTTGCATTATTTTGGGCATCTATTAAAATTAAAATCTAGGGATATATTATTTGCCCATATGAGAGAGCTAGGCTGAGTGTAACAGGTATGTCGAGTTGCAGCAAATAGTCTCATCTTCAACTCGATTCCACCTTCTCATTCACTCTGCCTCGTTCTTGCATGAGTGCATATATATCTCTTTTTTTATTTATACATATATCTACATATTTATACATATATTTATTTATATATACTTTTATGTATATATTTATTTATATACACTTATATGTATATATACTTGTATTTATTTATATATACTTTTATGTATATATTTATTTATATATACTTATATGTATATATTACTTTATATATATAGAATCATCGAATAACCAGATGTTTTTACTCTAGTAGTATCATTTTCATTTAAAAGGCCTCTAGAACTCTACCTGTTGGACTTTTTAAAGATGACGTGATGTTAGTCATCATTTTAAGGTCCCAAAGAACTGGAATGTGGCTAAAGCCGGTCCCCAACCCGGTTGAGAAACACAGGGCAGGTCTATAGCCGTGGAATTTCAATCACCGTTGAAAGCTAGCTCTAGAGTATTTAAATAATATATTTCCCTCTTCATATTGACAACAGTCTACTTCAAAGGTGATGGATGCTACAAAGGAAGGTTTAATTCATAAAACGCAAAACACTTTTTTCTTAACTTCTTTAACTATCGTCCCAACTACTACCCCTCCTGTGATACTAATTTCAGGATCACAATCAACTAATGTTGACATAGTGTTACATGTGGTAGCGCAATGTCAATATAGGGATAGGATGTAATTAGGTGGACTGGATAGAACTAGCTCTAGATAGGGATAGGATGTAATGAGATGTACTGGATAGAACTAGCTCAAGATGAGGATAGGGTATAATTAGTTGGAGTGGCTATAACTAGCTATAGATAGGGATAGGGTGTAATGAGTTGTAGTGGATATAACTAGCTCTAGATAGGGATAGGATGTAATGAGTTGGGCTGGATATAACTATCTCGAGATGGGATAGGTGGCCTATGCACACTTATATGGTTGGATAGAGAATTTAATTTACTATCAGGGCCCCGCTTTGTGCTCTTGACACAAATTCTGGTTTGGGCCCTGGAGTGCCTTAAATATCTGTGTAAACTTTAAAAATCCCGTCCTTCCTCAAGTTTTGGTAAAATTGCTCAGATCTGTAGGGTCTAGGCCTATGCACACTTAAATGGTTGGTTATATAATTGAATTTCCTATTAGGGTCCCACTTTGAGCTCTTGACACAAATTTAGGTTTGGGCTTTTGATTGCCTTAAAAATGTGTTTAGAGAAATATATTAGTTTAACGCAGTTTAGGTCTGATTAGTTTTATTCGTGGGTAATAGGCTCATTCAAACCTAATGTTTGCTAGTTTTTAACTATTTTTTTTCCCCTTCACGTATCACCTTTTCATTTCCGAGAGCGCCTTCTATAATTATTTTCTGAACTAATTTTCTATTGGTTATATTTGTTTTTCTTGTGTTGGTAATAGGCGTGTAGTATATTGTGGATGTGGAATAGTTCAGCCCAATAAGTATTACCACGTGCTAACCGTCAGCTTGATTAAAAAAAATAACTTATTTATATTTTCTATAAAAATAAAAATAAAGTTCTCATGGAATAAAATAATATGAAAAAGTTTATTGGTAGTCTTATGGATGAGGTAACTTTACTTTAGATGCCTTCATTTTGTTCAAAGAAGATTTGTCATTGGGTTTTAGGTTATTTTTTAAATATTTTCTGCACACCTGCTTCAGTGCTAACTTTTAAAAAGACAAAGCCTTAAATTCTGTTTCATAAGTCAAATATAGAGTTACAGCCCGTTAGCAAGTTAGTTCATAGTAAAAATTGATAGGCTTATTTAATTCATTTGGATACATGTTTCAAATAAATATCCGTCCAACTTTGGAAGAACCAACCTCACTACACCTTGCCCTCCTAAAATCTGGGGTTGGGGATCACTTTTCAGTCGACTCTTCTAGTGTTTGTACACCTCTTAATAATAGAGCACTTACCAGCTTCAGTGGTTGCGTGGTCTAAGGCTTGGCTCTTGCAATAGTCTTAATTTCCTATGGCAGGGTGATGGGGGGGG
>CABFWB010001789.1:86953-110618 GCA_902151455.1 Timema bartmani
TGCCTCACCCAGGTTAGGCCACGTGCCCCACCTGCCCCACCGTGGTTAGGCCACGTGCCCCACCTGCCTCACCCAGGTTAGGCCATGTGCCCCACCTGCCTCACCGTGGTTAGGCCACGTGCCCCACCTGCCTCACCCAGGTTAGGCCACGTGCCTCACCCAGGTTAGGCCACGTGCCTCACCTGCCTCACCGTGGTTGGGCCACTGAATGTAATGTAGGCCTACCTACTTTGTTAATTAGTGTGAGTGTTGAGATATGTGTCTCTCTGCTTACTGTACCACAAACACTGAGACGGTAATATAGACACTCAAGATATCATAAAATATTGTCATCTTTGTAGAGAAGGGATCAAATGAAAATAATTTAAGCATTTACTTCATTTTAATCCAAATCTCAAATTTGATTAGTCGTGTCATATTTGAAAGAAGGTGCAGGCAAGGTGGATAGAAACATATAAAAAGGAACAAAACAATAATTTTACGATGAAAAGAACTCTGTTCACACTTTACACTGGTGCCACTGGACAAAGAGATAACGGCTGCCTCATGAAGACAATTGATTGTTATCACCCATTCCCCAGACATAGGTTTTGTTCTATCGGAACTTATCAGGAGGGAGTGTTAAACGCGCTATGCAACTTCCTTTAAGAGGGTAAAAGGGGGTGGGTAGAGGTGGAGCCATTACCTCTCTGTCCAATGGCAGCAATATAAGTGTGAACTGTGTTCTTCTTTTCAATGTAAAAGCTGTATTCCTTGTCTTTGTTTTTATAAGTTTCTATCCACCTTTCTTGTACCTTCTTCCAAATATAATAAAATTACCTTTTAAAATTAAACCAGGTTTTTCTTAGAGAGTTAAACTCGATTAATTACACTCCGACAAACACACTAATAAATAAACACAACTTAAATTTTTTATATAATGGATCCATATTTATGACCTGGAGCTCATCAACTTTAATTTAAGTGGTAATTTAATGTTCTGGGATCTGGCTGTCAATGCTTCATAATTATGTTGTTATGAGCCACTAATTTTAACATCTAACAAGGATAGCTTTAAAAGGTTGCAGATAAAATTTTGATTCTATAGTTTTATTGAATTCTGGCGTCTTCTTCGGAAATAGAGTATTAAAACATCAGAACTTGTTTAGTTTTGTTACTAGAGGGTTATTAAAAACCAAAAAACTGAATAAGTTAATTTAAAGGGAATTAAATTGTTTTTAATTTTCCAATTTGCATATTTTGCCGTTTTCTATGCATGATTTTCTTGTCACAGGGAACGGAACCTGTCAGTAAGAAGAAAAACAAGAAAAATAAACAACTTGACCCAAAGTTGTATAAACCCCCGACGGTGAAAGAACTGAACCAACTGAGGGAAACCGAAAACCTGTTTAACTCCAACCTTTTCCGTTTGCAGGTGGGTAAAAGTTCTATTTTTTAACTTTCCGATAACTGAAATACATATATTTTTAAATTATAACTTTACAAAATGTGCATTTCAAAATATGTAAATATGTCATGTAAAACCAGTTAACTTGTACAAAATTATTAATGTTTTCTTCAGATACCGTACAATATTATCGTACTTTTTTTTATTGTAAATTCTATTTCTTTGGTCATGATTTTATCTGGTAAATATTGTATTTGTTTACTGTTTTAAATATTTCCCTCCCCTCCTTCTCTTTAGATCGAAGAAATGCTAAAAGAAGTGGATCTTAAGCCCAAATACAATTCCTTATTTCATCAGTGGTTGGATAATCTCAAAGCCTTCTTTAATAAATTGGAAGACTCTGAAACATACAATGTAAGTTGTTGCAAAGCTCTTGCCTATTGGTGTACATATGGAGATAGCCCAGATGGGTAGTTAGACCTGTTGTTAGTGCCTATTATCTGTGTCGGTAAATTTCCATGGAACTGTGCATTCTCTGTCTACCTTACCGCTTTACAATTTTGTGATAAAACCACAGGATTAAGACATTTTAAATTTGTTTTATAGCGCCGCGTCTTACTACCGTTTGGGCTATACACATGTACTAATTATACTAATGTTTTAAGGGCGAGGAAGATTTTCCTTTTATCACCGCATCCTACTACCTTTTCAAGTTATACATATACAATTACTCTAAGGATAGGGATGAGGAAGGAAGGATTTTACAGGTAATATACTTGCATTTGCTTTGTAGGAGAGGGGAAAACCATTTAGGAAAAACCACTCTCAATAGACTCGAGCAGGAATCAAACCCTGATCTTCCTGTCATCAACAGGTCAGTTTAACATATGAGTGACGCTTTAGACCATTTAGGCACTGAAGTAGGTATGAGGAAGGTCGAATTTAGAGGAAATGTACCCGTATTTTGAGTGGAGAGAGCGTGGAAAACTATTTAGGAAAAAAAAACCTTAATACACGACCGGGATTCGAACCTCAATATTCACTTGTCATCAGTGGTCCAGTATATTGAGACAGTGCTGCGGGAAACCATTTGACCATCGAAGCAGGTCCACTTTGAGTTCATTATTACAAATATTTTGTTAATTTTGATTATTCTAAAATAGTAATTCCTTAGAATGATATATGTTTGTTATATTTCATAGCTATCAGATCAGGGCTGGTTGAAGAGTATAAACGTGAAAATGCCAATGAAGCAGCAGCCATTTGAAGGGAAGGGTAGTTTCCAGTTCATTAAACCCTCTGCCGTGTCAATTGTCGGCTCCTTCGCTAGCAACTCTTGTGTTGGCCCAGATGTTTGTATCGACCTTGCAGTGGAAATGCCTCGGGTAATTACATTTTTACAGTTTAATTTTCATAGAAAGGGCCTTATCTAACAGCTAAAAAAGTTATTAGATCTACTTTCACATAATCATATGTCAAGTTATGTGATCTGAAATCGTTACATTTGATATATATGTATTATCAATACCTAAAAAAGCAAAAATGGTAATAGTAAAATGTTATTATTGTTGGCCACAAAAAAGTGTGATTGTATTTTCTAAAAATTTCTTTCCACCAGAATTCTGTCACATTCTAGTTAGAAAGGTTTCCTTGTTTACACAATTAAAACGAAATTGGTATATATATTACAAATTGAAATTGAAATAAAAAAATCATCTATTAAATTTTGTGATAACTTGATTTATCAAAGCATAAAATATTGCAAAAATTTTGAAGGGATTTTAGTGCATAAATTTATACTAAGCACAAATATTTTTTCAAGCTTAAATAATTTAACAAAAAATATTCAAACTTTGATTTTTAATTTGAGTTTACTTCGAATTGAAAAAGGGAACTTCACACAACTACTTGAAAAATAATTTTATGACTTTATTTATTGATTTTAATTGGTTAAGCCCTAAAACTATCCTTAGTGCTATTGGTCAGGTTCAAATACTGGCCTCAGTGCTATTGGTCAGGTTCAAATACTGGCCTCCTCTGTTCAGGTTTGTGTTATCACATCACCTTACCCTTCCTGTTTCATGTAATGTTTCTCTGTGAATGTATGAATTATTTAGATCTAGGGGTTTGTGTGTTGGTAGCAATGTTTCCAGCAGAGCGACCACTTGAATGAGCGCTACCTGCGCAAAAGCGCCCTATATTTGTGTCACCTGGCCGGAACCCTTCAGAGCTGCCATCTGGTCCAGTCTGCCAGTTTCAGGCTTTGCCAGGGTGACCCCTTGAGACCATTGCTGGAGGTCCGACCTGTGGGGAAACTTGGCAAACGTGTAGTGGTAGCACTGAGACCTGTTCCCCAGTCAGGGGTCTTCAAGTTAGCAAGGTTTTCACCTGAGAAGAACAATATCCGCCCATCATGGTTCTTTACAACCTCTGATGCAATTGAAGGTAGATTATTATCATGATTGGGGACCTGGGGGGTTGGGAGGAGGTGGCGTAGAGGTGTCTTATAGCTCTAAATCAAAGGATCAAGGTTTAGTTACAACTAACATTACTTAGTTAAAGTCCTTGGGGCCAAGAGCCCACCTCAACGCTGATCAACCAGTAAATTAGATACAATTTACTCTAAACCAGAAAACTTGTCAAATTGCAGATTACTGTAAATGTTGTTTGAAAACGATGGAATCTGGTTCAGTTTAATATTTGTTTCAATTTTGTTTTATGTTCTAATATATGGGAAAACGGTTTCCACTGGTTTCAATTCCACTTTTTTTTAAAGTAGGATTCAGAAAACCATACCACGATGAAACATCCGGTTAGAACTCTATCACCTGTTCAAGTTATCCGGAGGGTGAGGATGAGATTGTTCTTAAATCCACTAATTCTCTTCCTTGCATCTCTTACTATTTACATGAAAGTTGTTTGATATAATTTGGTGTTTATAAATGCAATCAATTAATATTCTGAGATACTGATTACAGACCCATATCCCCCGACACCTCATCATAACCACTCGGCAATACAGGACCTGGCTACCACAGCCAATCAGGAGTATTGTCGGCAAGCTTTGGAAGGACACCCGAATATTAAGGATGGAATAAGACTGTTAAAAGTTTGGCTAACGCAGAGAAAGTTGAACAAGGTATGTACAATCTTTGTTTATGTATAATTTATTGTCAATTAGTTATCAACTATAGAGGTGAAGTATGTAGGAAATAGACAAACACAAAGAGATGGAAGAAGCAGAAAACAGCAAATGTGAACGTGAGAGGAAAAGAATGTTGGAAGGACAGAGAAATATTGAGGTGTTTTACTAATACTAAGCCAGCCACAGGCAACTGCAGTTCATGATGATGATGATGATTTCTTATAGTGTCTTTTTACCCGTGCAGCTTATACACATTATGTATTAACTATGCCAATGAGCTAGGGATGAGGAAGGTTGAATTTAGAAGTAGTGTACTCACATTTGTGTGGAGGGAGAGTGGAAAATCATTTAGGAAAACGACCTTCATTATACCTGACTGGAATCGAACCACAATCTCCCTGTCTTTGGCAGTATAGTTTAATACGAGTGACTCCTTAGACCATGCGGACACCAAAGCAAGTATGATGTTGATTATTTATAAATTAAGTTATACATTCCCTTAACTCGTTCACAAAAAAATTATAACTAAAACTTATTTTTTTAAGTTCATTCTATTAATGCTCATAGTATATATTACCAATTTTAAAGGTTGAAATGTTTTAGTGTATTGGAAACTACTAGTGTGATGTTTGCTGACTTGATATGCAACTGGTGCTCATTTCAGGGCTACGGTAGTTTTGGTGGCCACATAGTGGCCCAGTTGGTGTCACATCTTGTTCTTCAGAAGCGAATCAGCGTTTTGGGCAGCAGCTATCAGGTGGTGCGGGCCACTTGGGTGTACTTGGGTGAGGAACAAAGTCTGGTCACCTACAAACATTAAGGTTTGATGAAGGAAATGCAAGTAAAAGTCAACTTTTTTTTTTTTGACCAAAATCAATCAAATATTGCTTGCAATAGATGTGCATAGAATAATTTTCTACACTTGGTAATCTCATCAATTAATAAATATCCGCCAGGGAATTGCTCAGTTTGACCCGAATTTTTCTTTTCATTTAAAAAAATTTCTGTTCAAATTTCATAATGTCCATGACAAATATTCAAGAACTGTTGATATCACTATTTGTCTAAAAAAATTAACTAAGTGTATCTACTAAAGAAATATTTGAGATATTTTGACTTTTTTTATCTTTATAACTTTAATTTCCTTCCATCCCACCTTAAGTGTTTATTATTATATTGCCTTAGGAATGTGTGAATCTTTAAAAATTTCAAATTTCCTTTGAATATTCCTCATTTTCAACTTTTGATGTGTCCCTTTCTTAATAGACTTGGCCGCCGATGACAAGGAGATTGGGGCTAAATCCCAGTCGGGTGTACTTTTTTTTTTTACACCTTAAATGGTTTTCCACTTAACCTCTATGCAAATGTGTGTACACTTCCTCTAAATTCAACCTTCTTAATCCTAACACATTAAAGTAATTAATACATATGTGTACACTCCAAACAGGTAGTAAGATACGATGCTAAAAAAAAAAAAACTTTGATCCAAAAGTAAAATTCCAAATTTGGCGATTGCAAAACTTTTCCAATAAAAATACTTTAAAGAATACACATTTATGTTTAATTTTTGTCATTTTGTCCAATGCTGATGTGTAGACTCTGTTTAGTCTTAAAGGTAGAAAGCTTCCAACCTTGTTTGTTTCCACTATAGTGTAGCGTGTAATACAGAGCTGTAGGTTAATTTGTCACGTTAAGACTGCTACCCTTCAGTCTAAACATAGTGTAAATCACAAATTAATGTTCACACGACAAAAATATGAAATAAAATAACATCTTACATTAACAACTTAGATTGAAATATATGAATCATAATTGCAATAAAACCTTTTGTAAATTATATTTAATACCTAAAAGAAAAGCCTCTCTTCGCTTTATGAGGTTACTTTACATCCATTACTTTCCAGCTTGGGTCACTTTTTTTTATCCAAGCCATATATTTTCCACTACCGGCTTGCTAGGCCTGCTGTAGCTTTATGTGCCTTATAATCTAACTTAAGACTAGGACAGGCACAACATCCAGTCCCTGCCCGTTAATTCATCTCTGTGAAAGGGTAAACCTATATTTCACCAATGATAAATTTTCCCCCATCCCGGGACTCAAACCCGGGACCCTAAGTTCACTAGACAGACATGCAAACGAGTGAGCTAAGGTACTGGAGGCAATTCTAGTCAACACTTTACAATAATGCCAGTGGAAAAAGCTATATTGGTTGCCCCCCATCAATCTTAATAATCCATTTCCTTTCCTTTTTTTGTTTCATTAAAATGTTATGAGAAATTTGGAATTTGAATACCTAAAGCTATATAGCTATGCAATATATATTTATTTCCCACCGTTAATTTTTTTTTTTTAAATATTCACATCATGATTCAGATTTTCGAATTTTTCACATATTCGATTCAACTTTGCTTTGAATTGAAAAAGTACATTTTGCACACTCATTAGAGACCATTCATATACTTTTTTTTTAAAGCAACTTTTAATATGCTTTTAGGGATGCTTCACTTGGCAGTTTTTCTAACATAAGTTTTATATATATAAAAATTATGAAAGCCTCGACCATGCTTAATATTGTTGACTTATTATTCTTCAAATCTCCAACTACCTCATGAGTAGAGGTGTGCTAAGTCCATTTTTTTTTGTTTCAATTTGAAACGAAGTCGAATAAAATATGAGATATTCCCGAAGCAAATCTAACTTTGAATATTAAAAATAATTTTTTTAAAAAAATTCGTGATTGAATTAAGAGCAGAAATTGAAAAAAAAACCCCACCTAAATGTGTGATTTAGCTTTCTTGTTTTTTTTTTTTTCTAAGTTTCGTGATTGTCGAATCCAGAATTTTACTTTTGAATCAAAGTCGAAGTTAACAAATATTTGAAGCAAAGTCAAAATTCTCAAAGCTTTTCACATTCCTACATAATACCTAGTTATATGACTTTCATTCATTGTTTGCTTAGAGCCATGTATTACCTGTTCAGGGTATACTTCATATGTACTAATTACGCTTATGTGTTAGGTATGAGGATTATTGTATGTAGAGGAAATGTACCAACATTTTAGTCCAAAGAGAGTTGAATACCATTTAGGAAAAAAAAAAAAATCAGTACACCTGACAGTGATTCAAACCTTGAACTTCCTGTCACTATCAGTCCATGAGACAGTGTCCCTTTTGACTATTGAAAAGGGTACTTTAATTTTATCTATATGATGAAATTTCTTAGTAATATATTATTGAATAAATCTGTCTACTAATTATCTACACTTTATTTTCACAGCCCAAAGTGACTGGACCAACTTTGGTGTCTCATTGGCAGAGCCATCCATGGGTACGCCACCGGTATCTGAGTTCCATCAACATTTTGAAGTGGTGTTGGTAGACTCTACCGGCTACTGCAACCTTTGTGCGAATATGAGCAAGGAAACTTATGAAAGAGTAAGCAGAGAATGATTGTTAGGGCAAACATTTTAATGAAACAAAAAAAGGAAAGGAAATGGATTATTAAGATTGATGGGGGGCAACCAATATAGCTTTTTCCACTGGCATTATTGTAAAGTGTTGACTAGAAATTTACATATTTTGTGTTTCGAGCCAAGCGAAGCTTTTGATAAAAAGTTTGTCCCAGTAAGTAGGGGAGCACGAATTCCACTTTTTCAATTTAAAACAAATTCAAATTAAATATATGAAATATTCTCAAAACCGAATAAAAGTTTAATATTTTTTGTAATTCTTTTATTCTTGAAAATATTATATACAACTATATTTTTCCATACATTAACTATTAACTCGGATTACATTTTCTGACAAGTTCCCACTATTGATTAACTCCCAGGTGAAACGAGAGGCTGACCTCGCTGTCAGATGTTTGGACAACCCGAACATCAACAGTTTTCAAGTTCTCTTCATGACCCCGGTGCCTTTCTACAGACAGTATGATCACATTGTTCGGTAAGTAATAAAGTGCATTAAGTAAACTATAATATATGATAATTATAAAAATATGATAGAATTGTAAAAAAAAGAATGGGAGCATAAATAAAAGTAAAAACACTTAACGCATTTGCAAACACTTATATAATTTGTAAGAGTTTGGGAGTACTCAAAAATTCAAGTTAATGATTGGTTATAGTAGCTGCCCAAACTAGACTCGAAAAATTTTAGTAGTCCTACTAGGGATTTTTGATATTTCATGAAAAATCCTAATTTAATTAATTTTATAGAATTAAAATGTCAGAGAAAATAGACTCCTTCAATATTTCCTTTTTGTTCTAATTAAAATAAAATGTACAGTAATATTAAATTTATTTAAAAATTGGATATGTGTGTTTACATATTGGTTTCTTATTCTTGTCCTAGAGTGAGCCACTTGAGCCGCTTAGAGACGGACCAGGTCAGGCAACTAGACCACACGAACCACACCCTGCCCCTGGCCCAGGTCCCGATACTTGCCACATTGAGGGAAGGACTGGGGAGACGCGTGACAGCCATTGCCGTGTCCTTGGAGGACACACCTCATTGGTCAATTAGCATCGATCCCCCAGCAAGCGCGGATTCCTTAACTGTGGGGCTCACCTTAGATCCTGTGCATGCCTTCATCAACATAGACAAGGGGCCCACGGCGAATACTGAAGAGGTTTGTCAGCACCCTTGGCGGTACCGATATTTTAAGATCTGCTTCGGTGGTCTAATGGGTCATTCTCACAACAGACTGGGTTGCCGAAGACTGGGATATCGGGTGTACTTAAGGGGGTTTTCCCTGAGTGTATTCTCAATCTCCCTTCACTCTCCTTTCTCCTTCTCCCTTAAGCCAGCATTGGCCTTTTCTCTCGCTAAACTTATCTCCATAAAGTTCAGAATCTTCCCACTTTTAAACTTGACCTTAACTCTCTTAGTATCACAGGTCGATCTGATCGGCCCCACCTTCTGACGTTAAAAGTACCAGAGCCGATGAGATCGGCTATCTAGATTTGGGCTAACTATAGCGTGACCCGATAGATAGGGTAGTAGGGTATTATGTCACTAGACTATAAACTTTATAGGATAGTATACATGCAGACAAAAATTACTGAAAATAATCCTAACAAATTGCTTCATAAATAATATTTTGACAATTTTTCTTGTACACATTTCTAGGAGAGTGCGAAGTCCACTTTTTCATTTTGAAGCGATGTCAAATCGAAATATGTGAGATATTTTTGAAGCCAAATCGAAGTTTGAATATTAAACAAAAAAAAAAGTTTGGTATTGGATCAAAAAAATACTTTACTTTGCATAACTATTTAACTCTTGGTACCCACCTTGGTGGCGTGGTTGGCTAACGCGCTAGTTGTGTTAAGCTAGACCACCGAGAACCGGGAGATCGAGGTTCGAATCTCCGTTGGGTGAACTGGGGTTGATTTTTCCTAAATGGTTTTCCACTCTCCCTCCATGCAAATGTGCGTTCACTTCCTCTAAATTCAACCTTCCCAATTTCTAATCCATTTGTGTAATTAGTACTTAAGCGTATAAATCGAATATAACGCGGTGCATAATAATAATAATAAATCTTGGTATTAAATATTATTTATAAAATGATAAATTAAATTATCACAAAATGTAATATAATTATTTCAGATTCTTTTTACCCTAACACTAATTTGTGATGGAAATAATTTTAGAAAATTAAAAAAAAAGGCATAAATGTGTGTTTTAATTTTTTTCTTTCCTGGCGAATTTTTTTAATGGTCGAATCCGGAATTTTATTCTCAAATCAAAGTCGAAGCGAAAGACTATTCTGAGTGAAGTCAAAGTTTTTGAAGCTTCACACATTCCTACAACTTTACAAAAATAATAAAATAGCTGTGGCATTCTTAGCACACCAAACCTGCAACAGCCCTGACACTTTTTTCGCATGCAAACCCAGATTTTTTCCTTGGTCAATTAAAAACAATATTGATGACCTCGGGCAGGTAGTAATGTACCCGTAAAGTGTAAGATGAACCATCATGATTGTCGTTCCAAGGCGGAGAAGTTCCGTGATTTCTGGGGTCCCAAGTCGGAGCTGCGCAGGTTCCCGGACAGTAGCATCTGCGAGGCTGTGGTGTGGCCGGTAATTACGCTGGCGGACAAGAGACTGGTGTGTGGACAAGTTGTGGAGTACCTCCTTGCCTCCAGGCTAGGATTGAAGGTCACATACGTTGCTGATCAGTACGAGACACTCATCAAACATAGCAAGGTGTGTGCACACATTCAAAACAGCTCTTATTCAAATACTTTCAGGAGAAAAGATTCATAATGTAAAAACTAAGGTGGGAATGTAGGGAACATGAAAAAAGGTCAGTGTGTTTTCATTGTTTATAACAAAACCTATTTTCGGACGAAATAGATCAAATATTGCTTCAGTAAAAACTTAGAGTTTAATTTTCTTCACATGGTGATATCAACAATTGTTGAATATGTCATGAGCATAGTGGCATCAGATGACTAACTTTTAAAATGTAGAGAAAGTTGTCATTAAATTCCAGGACACGCTTCACAGATATTCAACAACTGTTGATATTACTGTATTAACAAAGTTAAACTCTACATTTGCATTAAATTAAACATTGAAAGGAGGATCGTTTCATAAATACAAGACAAATTTAGCATTGCTGCTGCATTGATCTTTCCAGCATCTTCTTACCCCCATCACACCATTTTCTGACAAAACTGAAAGTGAGGAGATCTGGCAACGGTTAACTAAGAAAGAGAATAAAGATAAATCCTTTCTCCGTAAGATTGTCAGTTCCCTCATCGGTGATATTCAGTGTAATTGTACTACCAACTTAAATCCTCAGTTTACGATCTTGATGATGGTGATGTCTACAGGTTAAACCAGCGGACTTTGAGTATGGTACAGGAGAGGAAGCGACTCTGGCGGTGTTGAGCGTGTTCAATGAACTGTCCAAGCAAGTGAGAGAGTTGAATGACCTTCCCTTGGAGATCATCAGTGTCCAGGTACTACTGGAGTCAATATTATTACCACCTTTAGGCATGTCATGTCCTTCATTTGGTGTGCAACCATGCCAGGAGTACAGATGTCACAATTCCTGTTATTTTCTTTTACAACTATTAAATTTTAACCCAGATTTTTTTTTAAAATTTCGATTTCATTCCATAAACATTTACAATTCCAATCTTTTTCATGCATCCAAGCTCACATAACAAATATATTTATTTATATATTTTACTGTAATGCATTTGTTTAAAAAAAAAACTATAACAAAACAGCCCCATATTTAATTTGAAAAAGGTCATGTTGCACAAATGTACAATGTTGTGGTACCAGAGGGAAAGGGCAAAAAGAAGAAGAGGGTGTTTAGAATGAGGGACGAAAAGTTGTGACGCCGAAGGGTACAAGAAGAAGGTCACGAGGGAGGCCAAGGAGGAGGAAAGAGCAGATTGCTGAGGTAGTATAAGCAAGGGGAGAATAGCGAGATAGATTGAGAAAGAGAGGATGATTGGGATGATGTTACCAACCGTGTTAATTCATCTAGTTTTCATCATTTTCTTTTCATTTTCCATTTAAAAAATAAAAAGCTATGTATCTTTTTGGGCTATACAGAAAAGTACTAGCTATGCAAATGAGCTAGGTATGAGTAAGGTTGAATTCATAAGACGTGTACCTGCATTTGTATGGAGGAGAGTGGAAAACCGTCTTGGAAAAGCTACCCTCAGTACCCTAATCCCTGTCTTCGGCAGTCTAGTCTATAGGGAGAGTGACGCTATAGCTGTCATACGGCCACTGAAGCAGTTACTTTCCAGTAACAAACATTTTCCCCTTTTCCTTCCTGTTATTATATATTTTCCATATAATTGACCTGTGATAAACATTAGTCATCTTTAAACTGTTGTCTTGGTTAATTTTTGTTTAATATAATTCTGTTTTACATGTGTGTGTTGTGTGCTTCTTCTCCAGGGCACATCACCGGTATTCCGTTACACCGACACATTCCCGCCTCTGGCGACGCAGAGCCGACCAGGCAAGAAGGTGACCAAGGATGGGCCGACTTGTATCTTGCTGAACGATACCAGTGCTATTGGCATGGCGCCTCGTTGGATTCCTGTCATTGAAGGTAGTTAAATCAATAACTGAACCATTACGTTTTGTTTGTTTAGTGGTTACATTTAAGATTAAGAACAGTGGGGCTCTGGGAGTACTCGGATTTTGAGCTTCGAGCCGAGCTCGTCCTTTAAGCTCGAGATTGAGATTGAAAGTTTTGTAGGCTCGTCATTTTCAAGCTTTCATTTGATGTACTAAATCATCAATTTTTAAAACGCAAAAGTAAGCATAGGCTATTTATTTGAGATATCGGCATTTCCACTTATAAATCATTCGGTTACCTAACAAATTGTTAAAAATGAATATAAATTTTCACATTAATAACGTTAGAGAGCTTTAAAACCACTTTCGACAGGTAAATTTATTCAAAATTGTCGTCCATTTTGAAATATATTTTATTGAAGTTGTTTACTTGTATTGCCATGACAAAGCAATGAAAATAAAAATAGCTTAGAAGATTAATAAATAATTTAATGATTCTTTTTACTATTTTTACCTTGTCCCTTTCTAAAATAATTTATATTTAATTAAAAATGTAATATCAAGAATATATCATTTGATTAAATGTTTTCAAACTTAAGATATTTAAAACTCGTATTAATTAATACTTGTAGGTGACCTGGTGGTCTAGTGGTAAGGTGTCAGACTTCTGTGTTGAGGGTCCGGGGTTCAATCCTCGGTCCCGGCACAGATTTATTTGATTACCAAACCCTTCCTTCACCTCTGACAAGACGTGTATTAATCACAACTTGTGAATGTGAGGAATGCCAGGCCTCCACCGTGGTTCGGATTCCACGTTAAACTGTAGGTCCTTCATTTCATCTCACAATCATCCTACCATTACACATTAGCGTAAGTAGTAAGACGCGGTGCTAATAATAATAATAATAGTAATAATAATAATAATTAATACTTGTACTTAGAAAACTAGCACTAATTTAGTTACTATTTAGTTATAAAATAATGTTGGTTAACCTGTCTAAAATCAATGTTGATCTTATTTATAGCATTACATATTTTACCAAACTTACCACATTTATATTAAAAAAGCATTTACTATTTTATATTATTTGCTAGAAATATTATTTTAGCCATATCATTTTAAATTAAAGTATGAGCATCAACTTTTATAAGCATTAAACATTGAATTGAAGTAAATTTATCAATAAAATATTGTCTGACGAGACTCAGTACATTGCACATGTGTAACTGCGTATATAGAGAAATGGAAATGGAACAGAAGAGATAATGCACGATTACACTAAGGAATAATAAATGAAATAAGAATCACTTAAATTTCTGTTTATGATGTTTAGGTTTTCTTATAGGGTAAATTAAGTTACTGAAGCATATTTTGAGGAAATACTAGCTTATTAAAACGTCACTTTTATTAACTTTTTATCAAGACGATGTAGAGACACTGAACAGTAATGTAAAGTGATAGTGAAGGAAGTTAACCTGAAAGGATAAATTAGGCTAGGCCTGGATATAAACACTTTTTACACTTCTCACGTTTTCAAACTTCCACGGTTGCACATTGTTTTGAGTTTTTGGAAATATTTATTTTTCATATGAAGAGACATTAATGAAAAAGTAATGATTCTGAAAATTCATATTAATGTGCTACTGTGGAAGTTTTGAAGAAGTGGTAAGTGTTTGAAGAAATTGAGAGAAGTGTCTTTTTCTATCTAGGCCTAACCTATCATTTAAGATAAAATATATAAGTATGTCCAAAGTAAAAATATATAAGTATGTCCAAAGTCAAATCAAAGTTCAAAATTTTTTAAAAAGGGGTCTTATTGCAAAGTTTTACCGATTTTGTCCAAAATTGGTAAATAGGGTTACTATCACAACTTGATGTTAAATTACTAAAAGTTTTTGCTATGTGTGTGTACATATATATATTGGAAGAAGGTACAGGAAAGGTGGATTGAAAACATAAAAAGGGAACAAATACAAAATGGCTTTTACGATGAAAAGAAGAACACAGATCACACTTTACATTGCTGCCATTGGGCAAAGAGGTAATGGCTGCCTCTGTAAGAAAATCGATCGTCACCGCCTAATCCCCCCACTTAGGTCTATTCACCTTTCCTGTACCTTCTTACAAATATGTATACATACTTAATACTCTAATACCCACTTTTTCTCTTTTCATATATAATTTGAATCTAACACTGGTATTTTATAACATTGAGACAATATCAAGTTATCTTTATTTCCAGCTGTGATTCAATTGGCACTCAGCAAGAAATGGCCAAATGACCTTGAAGCTGTCCGTCGCATTAAGGCAGCGTTTCATGTAGAGGTAGCCAAATGTTTGTCTCAACAATGTGGCCTTACTGCTCAGCCGCATCCAAACTTCTTAGATGTTCTCAAGGTACCACATCCTCTACCAAAGGGTTCCTGCTTTTCTTGTCCTTGCACACTCATACTAAATTGTAGGGGTGAGCGAGATGTGGAAATTTGTCACTTCGAGTCTAGTTTGAAATAAATAATAGAGTTTAGTCTAGTTAAAACAATATGAAGAAATATTTGTACTAGAAATATTTCACATTGAGTTTTTGTAACAGATCCTTGAATAAATCATAAGTACAAACATAGATTTTTTAAGAATTAAAATTTTTTGTCAAAAAAGTTATGATCACAAAAATTCAGATTTTAAAATGAATTTAATATAGTTTTTTTTTTTTTAGAGATGTCACAATACTTTCTTTTCTCGACTCCAACTTTCGATTCCTATTATTAAGTTCATCTTCGATTCTCGATTTTTGATTCTTGAACATTTCCTATTTTATTATTTTTCCAAGCATACCACCTCATTTAAAAAAATATTTATTCAACGTCATAGAATAGCAAAAAAAAAAAAGAAGGGAATTAATACAAAAGCTCATTTTTTTTAACAAAGAAAAAGATCCGTTTACTAAGTATTAAAGCATATTTTACCAAACTAATAAAATAATGAAGAATTACACTAGAAAGCATGTATTTTTACCTTAAATAAAGCCTCGCCGAGTCAAATAATTAAAAAAAAAAGTATTACAAACAATTGTCTAAAGTAAAAGTCTTATAAATTCACCAAATAGGGTTGTTATTGTCAACTGAATCAAAATATTTAGCAAATAACGGCAAATAAACTAATATCAGAGATATTAGATTACTACTTGTTCTGAATTTTGCCATTTTCTTAGTTGCCAGTACTTTCATTGAGAATTAAGAATCGAATTATAGAGAATCGTAGTGTTAGGATCGTTTTTCGGTTCTTTCTATACTAGTAAGAATCGAGGATATCGCGGTATCGAAGAATTGAGTTTGACATCCCTAATTTTTTAAAATCGGACCAAAGGAAATATTTAGGGACTGCATTAGCTTTAAATTGAATTAAATGAATTTTTCTTTGCGTCACATCTTACTACCCATTGGGGCTATATGTAGGGCCGAACCGTTCTATGATAGAGAGGTGGCCACATCAGGCGGCACCATAAGGGGGCGGCATAAGCAGCAAAATCAAAATACAATTTGAACCAGTCAATAATTAAAAATCTTTATGCAACTTTTTTCTATATTGATCTATGTTATCCCGATATTGATGTATACGATTTATCGCACGCCTCTGCCTAAGCGCTTTCGGTACCCTTTGATTTTGGTTCCTGGTGCAGATGCATCTTTGGCGAGTGCTCGTCGAAAGACTTTTTATCTGACAGCGCAAAGCTATTATTTTTGTTTGTAATATACCGCGCGGTCGCTCCTAAAATCTGAAGAGGCAATTATTACAAAAGACAATTGCATGTGTTACGTGTTGCTAGTTCTGCTTTGAGCTTACAATTATTCACAATATTTGATTTTAATGTTAGTTTTTCTAGAGAAGTGACAAGTTTCTGTGCTGTGTTTAAATCAGTAAATCAGATATATAATATATCTATATCAGTATAATATTTTTGCATTTATACTAATTCAGTTTTTGTGTTTAAAAAGTAGATCAGGTAAGATAATTATTGTTTTATTACAGCAATCTTAGTTATTATAATTGAAAATGATTGTTATGCCAATAGGGACTCAAATTAAAAAGTAGCATTTGCATGGACTGGATATATCTCATGTGCGGAACGTGTGCCTGTGTGTGATAGTTATTTAAGTAATATTGGGCTAATCTTTCATTAATTTCTATTGAATCTACATTGGCTGCCACTCTAGACTACACATCCCTAATTAACGAATTTGTTTAGTTAGAAGGATAAAACTATAGTAGATTGTTGTAGTTTATAGTTATCATTATTTTAAAGTAGTTTATATTTTAAAAATAACAATATTATTCATACTTTTATTCTTTAAAAAAAAATCACAATCGAAGGTTATTTTAAAGAAAAAACATTTAAGGGGCAGCATTTCGAAGACTTACATCATACTGAGAAAATCTACCGCACGGCCCTGCTTATATGCCTATGTACTAATTACGCTAATGGGTAAGGGATGAGAGTTTAATTTTAGAGGACGTTTACTCAAATTGGTGTGGCAACAATGGAAAATAATTTAGAAAAAACATCCTCAGCACACTCGACCAGGATTGAACCACTATGTCCAAGTTAACAAATTTTCAAAGAGAAGCTTATGATGCCAACATTTTGCACATCATTTACTCACATTTAGTTCCCAGCTTTGTCAATTTCCTTTGGAAAGAATGTAAACCAAGGGTGACATAAACATGTGGGTACAGTGGGTAAACAATTCCACCAGTTCGATGCGGGTAGCGCCCAATTACAGGATGCAAACTACAGTGATCGATCTCATGTTGTATTTCCAGGGTGGATTTGTATTTCGTCTGAGACTTGCATACCCTCGGGAAGTGGGTCTTTTAAAGAGACATGTGACCCCACATGGGGTAACCACATACGTGGATACGGATGAGTCTAGAGATTTGGAGAAGGACATAGTTCACATCCCGACCATCACGGGAGCTGTTCATGGGTATGTGCTATCATTACGCTTAGGAGTGTGTGTGTGTGTGTGCACTCTCATTTGATTGAAAACTCAAAGTAATTAAAAATTTGTCTTTACATATTGACAATCTTAGATGACATGTCTTGGTTTTTTTTTTAACACTGCACTTAAGTACCAATTTTTTGTGGAATAGACTTTTAATTCCCTGTAATTTTAGAAGGAAACATTTGAGGTATTGAAAATTGTGACAATATCATTTCCTGATTATTTCTATGCAAGTAAGATTCAACGAGGGTAATGTGTGTGTGTGTGTGTGGTTGTTCAGCTTGCACCAAGAACACCCCTCGTACGGACCCGCCTGCTGTCTGTCCAAGCGGTGGCTGGCCGCCCAAATGATTGACCCCCACCACTTCCCCGAAATTGTCGTAGAGCTTCTGGTGGCCTGGCTATACCTTAGCCCCGAACCACACGAGCCGCCAACTCAGCCACAGACAGCGTTTTTCCGGTTCTTGATACCTGCTTGCCTCCACCAACTGGATCTCACAGCCGGTCATACTCAACTTTAATACCGAGTTGACACGTGTGTACCTTCCCTTCTCAATACACTAGGGGTGTGCCAAGTCTTACCTTTTTTCAATTTGAAGCGACTCTGAATCGAATTTATGAAATATTCTTCTAAGTCTAATAAAGCTCTAATATTATTTCTTAGCTGTCCTATGCTTGAAAAAACCTTTTCTGTGCTTATTTATACCTCTTTATGCACTAAAATCACTTAGAATAAATTTTATTGCACGGTTGTTTGTAATCTGATTCAGTTAAAATTATTTCAAATAAACATTAATTTGGAATATACAGAACAGCTCACAGAGTGGCATTAATCAAATATTGAGTATTTTATCGGGACATATTTTTATTGGCAAAGCTAGAATATTTTAAATAAGTAGACAAAGTTTCGAAGCTTTGCACACTCCTACGATAAACTTTATAACCCTCTTTGTCTTACCATTTATATAAATTGACTAGTTTTATTGAATCTTTGGAAGCAGGAAGAGGTAAAGTGATATGTGCTTAGAGAAACTTTAAGTTGCATCATCGGCAAGGTTGTAATGTTTTTTTTAGTAAAACAATGTAGAAAATGAAAAACTATTGGTAACTATCGTCGATTTAATGGACTGAAGAAACTCTTATGAAAATAAAGATTGTAAATTATAACTGTTACAAATTTATTTCGGTGACCATTTTCACTTGGGTATTGTTCTGGCTTCTGTCATATTATATTACATTCTTTTAGTGTTTGTGTAAACGTCTAATCCAGAGTAAAAATCTTTCTTACCACCTCATATTGTTATTCAATTCTTTTTAAAGGTGAGGAAGTTGTGGAGATTGAGGGCGTGTTCCAAAGCAGTAGAGCCACCTTACCACCCTTGTTCCTGGCCACCTCGTACCAGCCCTCGGGTGTGGTGTGGACCAAACGCAACCCTACGCTTCAAATTCTGGTCAGGACAGCTATGCTTGCAAAGGAGTCGCTGACAATCGTGGAAGAGAAATTATTCTCCCGACATTTCGACACCAAGGTATTAGCATTGTGGCAAGTACATTTTTTCAAATTGAAGCTAACTCTAATTGAATATATGAAATATTCTCCAAGTTTGAATATTTTAAAATTTTTTTTTTAATATTTAAAAAAAATCTGTGGTGCTTATTTATATAATTTTATGCACTAGAATTACTTAGAATATGTTTTATTGCATAATAGTTTGTGATATTTCACTTGACTCTGATAATTAGGGATGTGCTAGAACCACTTTTTCAATTCGAGACAGTATTGAGACAAGAATATGAAAAAAATATCCAGACGCAAGAACGAGACAAGAAAACTTCCATTGAAAGTACAAAAATGTAAATTATGTTTATAAAATATAATTATTTAAATAGAGTTCTAAAGTCCCTTTTTGACATTTGAGATTGCACTTGCTTTGGATTATATTCTGGGCTTATGGCTCATTGATAACACTTAGGATATAACTCGTACATATTTTTAAAAAAAGATTATGACTGCAATGCATACGATGCATAATTTAATATTGTAACAGTTTATAATGTCAGATTTTAAACATCGAAAAGAGGATAGAATCCAAGCCTAAACCTTTTTTAATCAAGAAACAGGCAACAACAGAATCTATGTGACCATGGTCAACCTGTAGCCACACTGCCATAGTTCAATCTGTGTTTTACTTTCTTCTGCTGAAAAAGGGGACTGATGTACTCTTAAAAAAATGTAATTATATGCTTTGTTGGGTTTCAAGTGTGAATTTTGAGGCCTACAGTTTCTGGTAAATCAGATACTTTAGCTCAGTCGGTAGCCTGTCTGTCTACTAAGCTAAGGGTCCCGGTTTCGATTCCCGGCATGACTGAAAAATTTATTATTGGCGAAATGTGGGTTTACGCTTTCACAGTGATGAATAAACAAACGGGGACTGGATGTTGTGCCTGACCTAGTCTTAAGCTTGATAATAGGGCATATGACAGGCCTAGCAAGCTGGTAGTGAAAAATATTTGGCTTGAATAAAAAACTGACCTGGGCCATAGGCTGGATACACTGATGAACGTAAAGTAAATTTTTTTGGTAAGTGTTTAGGCCTTGTCTTATGTCCTCTTCAATTTAATTTTGCTTCGAATTGAAAAATTGGACATCACACACACTCCCCTAATGTTTTTAAAAAAAATAATTATCATCTAATTATTGGTCAACCTCTCCCCAAAATTGATGAATCTTGATTTTGTTTCAGCTTATTTTCCGACCTCCCCTTGATGTCTACGATGTCTTGATTTACCTGCGCCCACTCCTGAACCCCCGGCGACTCGAGGCTGTGGATGTCAACAAAGACCAGCCCTTAGTCAATCTACCCTCTTACCAGTATCACCAAGGGGAGAAACTCCCTGTGGCGGGTTTCAATCCAGTGCAGTGCTATCTTCAAGAGCTCAGGGTAAGAGCAACAAAAAAATATCAATATAAACAATAATTGTTAATAGATTAAATTTTGCTTAATGGCCAGAAATGTGTAATAAAACATAGTACAGTAGCCTCATGGCTTCTTTGGTGCTGAGTGACAGCCGACGGCTTTGAAAAGTTACCAGACCAAATTATGTGACCCTACGCTGAACCATATGATCTGCAAAAACATGTGTTTAGCAGCTGTCACTTCTGACAGTCAAAATTTAGGTATATACCTAACTGTTGACTGTCAACTGTCAGCTGTGAACTGTCAGTCAGCACCAAAGAAGCCATGGGGCTATTGTAGAAACACAGTACAATAATGTAAAGTAAGTGATAGATGTAGGTGTGTGCGAAGTCCACTTTTTCGATTAAAAGCGAACTCTAATCGAATATATGAAATGTTATCAAAGTTTCAATATGTTTTGTTGGTTGTGCTTGAAAAAATATTATATTGTGGTTATTTATATAACTTTATGTACTAAAATTAATAAAAAGAGAATTTTGTATTTATATCAAAGAGATCAAAACGCTTATTTAACATGTATTTTTCCCTCTCTCTTTTTAAAATATCGTCTGTAGTATTTTTAAGTTTTCTACTATGATTGTTTTAATGTTTATTAATATTTTTACTTGGAATTTAATGAACAGAAAATTGTTTGTATTGGAAAAGGTATGTGTGTTGTTTTGCATGTTACCTTTGTAATATTGTATAGAAAATAAGACACGTGATAGGCCCAGCCCTAGCTGCAAAATATATCTAAAACTCTAATGACTTTTTATATAAAAGTGGGGAAAATTGCTGTATTAAATTAAACATTGAAAGGGGATAGAATGACAAGGCCTTCACACTTTTTCAACTTAACTGACTTTTTCAAATTTCCATGACGAACATTCCCTGACTTTTCTGGGTTTTACCTGCTTATCAACCTTAAAATTACTCTTTTTTTTTTATTTATTTATTTACGTTTTGGAAGTTTATTCTCAACTATTTTAGGCCTACTATTAACCGTTCACATGACACACTGAAGCCAAGTTTGTGATTTCTTGTTTTCAGGAAACTTATAGTGAGTTTGCCCTTTTCTTCCACGACTCCTACGGTGGTCAAGTTGTCGGTGTTCTTTGGATACCTGCAGCCATGGAGGTATTGGACTTCAAGGTGAGTGCACTGATGACTATTGACTTGTATTGATTGCTCTGTAGTATGGGAATGTCATTTTTATTGCGGAGTGGGAAATTATAAAAATGACACTTTAGAAATAATTTTTGACTAAAAACATATTTGGATCCTTGTTAAAGTAGGGGTGGTCGGGCAGCAAATATTTGTATCGGGCGGGTATTACAAAATTACACTCGGGCATGGGCATTTCATTTTGCAAACAACTTTGTCACAGGCCTATTAAATTTCAAATTACAAGTTAAAACGGTCACATTTGATTTAAAAAAAATAAATGGTTAGTTTATGCTCAAGAATGTATAGTTAATTCTTGAGCAGATTTCACTTTGCCCTGGGCAAGTTCTTTTAGAGCACAACCAGTTTCTCTACATTTTTTTCAAGCAATTGCTCCCTCTGTCTAGTACACACATTTAATAAATAGTATTTATTTACTTTATAACACAGTTATAATTTATTAACTACTTAATTGTAAATAAATATTAAACAAATTGAAAGGATAGATTATGCACGTAACTTGGAACATACACAAATCAAAATCGAAAACGTATTTATGTTTATGATGTAATAGACACGACAAACAAAATAGTATGTGTTGGTGCCACAAACCTTAAAAACATTTTTTAAATGAGAGTTTCAATCTTTTTACTTTAACTTAAACACTACATTTTTAAAGATTTGAGATTTGAAAGAAAATTATAGATTTCTATTTGAGAAATATAGGATTTGACTAATCTCTAATTATAATACCATTATTAAATAATTAATTTTATTCCAATTTAACATTATTTTTAAATACTTTATTCAGCATTTGAACAGTCATGGGACCCATCTCTTACTTTACACCCACTACTAATTCCAGCCTGGGTCAGTTTGTTATCCAAGCCATATATTTTCCACTACCGGCTGGCTAGGTCTGTCATAGCTTCATGTGCCTTATAATCTAACTTAAGACTAGGACAGGCACAACATCCATTCCCCGGCCATTAATTTATTATGTGAAAGGGTAAACCCATTATATCATGTATAATAAATTTTTGGCCATGCCGGGAATTGAACTCGGGACCCTTAGCTCAGTAGTCAGACAGGGACCCATCTCTCTTGTTATTTTATTTGGTTGCAGGTGTCTCGGATAAACTCCCGCAGACTTGTCGGCAAAGGCCCAAAAATAGAGCCGAACATTGACACCATCATGGAGAATTTTTACATCTTGGGGACTGGGCTGGTTCGAAGTGTGGAGACTAATAATTCCAAGTTGGCTCCAAGATAATGTTGACCGCAAAGATTGGACGCTAAATAAACTTCTATTTAAGCTGTGAGTTTTGTCAGTCATTTAATGATTTCTATCGCTTTTTAAGGTAAACCTCTTTTCACCTCTTTTGTTGGGGTGTGGAAGAAGTTACAGTAAAGAGGGAAAGGAGCGGATAAAAGGATCGTACACAATATGACACACAATTCACACTTCTGCAACAGAACAAAGAGGTAATGGCTACCTATTGAATACCTCTTTCCAGTGGCAGCAATGTGAATTGTGAATTGTGTTCCTCTTTTCATCGTAAGACATTGTGTTCGTTTCTCTTCCTCTTTCCACTGCCTTCTATATATAGCTGCTTGAGGATTTATGTATAGTTTAGTGAATGAGTCAAAATATCGGGATTGAGAAGAGAATGGAAAATTATAAAAATCACGCTTTATAATAATTTTAGATTAAAAATATATATATATTGATTTTTAAACTAAATTGGTTATAGTTGTAAGAGTTATATTATTAATAAAATAGGGTGTGTGTTTGTGTGAATAGTGTTTTTATTACACTTTTTATGTGAATTATTTTTATTAGTTAACCTCTCTCTTGCGTAAATGATGCTTGACACCTCTTAGATGTTCTTTAGTTTTACTTGACCTTGGCAAGCTGCCTCCTACCCCCACCCATTTCCACACCCCCC